>PVJX010004569.1:0-52541 GCA_004027295.1 Dolichotis patagonum
CTCAGACAAGAAGCAGCCGCCAAAGGTTATATAAAGACCAGCATCAGCCACTTGGCTATCTTCCTCAAATTCCCATCATGCAAGAGCTCTTAACACATGCCTACTTTTTACTGAGGCCTTTTAATCCAATCTGTCCAATTTCTGATGCTGGGTGACCCAGAAACTCAGCATGATTTGGGAGAGTGACTTGGGCTTGGCATAATCTGGACAGATGTGGTTAATACCTGTGGACAGATGGTGTTCATCCGGTAAAATCAGGTACTTTATTGTGTTAATTAATCCAAGTGGGACCCTGAAAATACAATATTAGCTGAATTTCCTGTCTAGCAAGGCCATCGTGCTTTCTGTTGGGTAAATTGGGAAATTCTGTATTCTGGCATAGCCAGAGATATTCTGGAAATCTTCTTCCATAAGAAAAAGCTTTTGATAAAAGCGAGGAAGACAAAAGTGCTAATAGAGATAATTTGAAGAGGAAGGCCCCAGGACTTCAAGGAGAGCCAGCCGAATCCGCCATGAACCGGAGCCCTCCAGCAGCTACCCAGGCTACCAAACGCCTGAGCTGGAAAGAAGCAATAAAGTGATTCTCACTTGAAATTAGCTCAATTAACACTTTTTTTTTTAAAGGCAGGACATGCTTTTATTTGAAAAGTAGTCTTCTTCCTTTTGGCACCCTGTATTTGAAAAAGATTTCTGTGGGCTTTTGTTCGACCCTTTAGCAGCTGTTTCTGCATAAGCAGTGCCTCTTTTCTCCTTTTGAAGGAGGTCAGGCAGCCACGGGGTTAATTTCAGTCAGTTCATTGCCCTCTTCCCAGATGCCTTTTTAAAATGTTGCATCCATTTATATGAGGAGAGAATGGAGAGAAAATGATAACTTATTTTTAACTTGCGGCTGCAGCGTCTCTGTGCCAGCAGCCAATTCATGTAGAAGGAAGAGATTGGGTTTCAGAGTCAGGCAGACCTGAATTAACATCTTGGCTCTCCAACAACATACCAGCTAAGTGACCTTTGAATGGGGTTTTTCAGCTGTAAATAGGAATAAGCCTGTCTACCTCACTAGTCCTAGATGTGAATCACTTGAATTGATTGCTATGACATCGTAGGAAGAATTGTGTTTTAGTCACTTTTCCAGCATGGCAACAAAAATACCTGACACCTACAACTTACCTCAGGGTTTCAGGTCATAATTTCCATACCCCAAAGCAGGAACAGGATACAGAGGGGTGTGGCAACCAAGAAACAGAGGGAAAAAAGAAGAGCCAGAGATAAGAATATACTCTTCCAGGTCAGGCCTCCAATGGTCTGCTTCCAACCAAGCCCCCTCCCACCTCCCAGGGTTCGGATACTGAGCTATCAATGAACCCACTGATGGTCCACTACCCCCATCACCCAGTCATCTTCCACACACCTGAGCATTTGGGGGACATTTTACATCTAAGCCTTAAATTTTCACCACTATGTTCTAGCTGTTGACATGCGTCAAGCACTGTGTGCAGAGTGTTCTCTGTTTATTTCCTTCTCCCTTTCTTTAATCATGTGAGTTCAGTGTGACTCTTCATTTTTAATTGAAGAAGCTGAGGCTTAGAGAAGTAACCCGGCTGATATCCAGTTGACCCATGATTCAAAACCATGATGGCGTGGATCTCATATATCACCATTCTTCTCTCTGGCGCCCACTGCAATACTGACCAAATGCCTTTCATGGTTTCACCATCCGGCCCTTTTTGGCAAGTCTACAATTCATCTTTTGCTCAAAAATGTGTCCTCTCCAAGAAATCAATCCTTTTCTCTCCCTTGTATTTATTTAATGCAAACTTTTTTGTTGTTTCCTTTCCTTTCTCTTTATGGAGGCGGAAGAGACGGAATTTCAACAAGCAAGCAACGGAGATCCTGAATGAGTATTTTTATTCCCATCTCAGCAACCCTTACCCCAGTGAGGAAGCCAAAGAGGAGCTGGCCAAGAAGTGTGGCATCACGGTCTCCCAGGTCAGTAACTCCTCAAAAGACCCAGCCTGCAGTCCAATCGTAGTAGGTCTTCTTGGTGATCTTGCTTTGCTGAACACCCATGTCTGTTAAATTCCATTAGCTAAAGAGGTAAGATAGTTAGGGAAGCCCTTGATGTGTGTAAGAGAACGTCAGGGTAAGTACCTAAAAATGTGCAAGGACCCATCAGAGGGAAGAGAATAATAGGAAGAAGCCAGTGTAAAAGCAGGAATAAAGCTCCTCCCACTGAGCACTCCCTTGCTTTAAGTAGGTGGTTTCTTTCCATGTACTTAGAAAACCATCTATATTTCTCATACTATTTTCTGAAATGTAGTCAATTCCTTCCTTCCTTAATCCATTTTTTACTCACTAACATTAAGAATTGCTGAATGAAACCAGTCATTCTATGTCCTTAAAGGAAAGGGAATTAAATGTCATCTCTTGATGTGCTCACTTTGTAACTGACAAAATGAAGGAATTTTAACATGTCATTGTTATTGCATTGAAATGGTTGCACAAAATGTCACCAAGGGTCTCCTTCCCCAAAAAAATACATTAACTGTAGCTGGTACCTGCTGAGTGGAAATATACATGGTATAAAATTTTTGTAGACCTAGAGTCTTCAACATTAATGTAAAGTGGATAAGTAAGCAATAATTATATATATATATATATATATATATATATATATATATATATATATATATATATATATATATGTTTTTCTACTCCAAGGGTCCATCTAAGCTTCTTATTTAGTCTGACCTTCAAGTATCAATCCTGGTCTCTCATTGAGACCTTTAGTAAGAATCCTGGAATCTGTCAGGGTTTTTCTCAAAATTACATCACTTGTAACTAAATGTGCAGGTGTTTCCATTAAGGGATGACATGCAGGAGTGCAGAAGAAGTCTACTCAGGGGAGAAAGTTCACTAAATATTTCTCAAAGCCAGTAAATGCTGTTCTATATAAACCAAGTCTGTATATCATTGAGTTAAGTCCTAGCTCTGTTACTCCCAGTAGGGAGATCTATCAACCTATGCTAAGCTAAGCAAAATTAGATCCAGTCAAAATAGAGAAGAGCACCCCAAAATGTATTTAATAAGGAAAGGATCGCTAAACATACTTGCAGAAATTTTCCTGGATAAGCCAGAATGAGCAGGCTCCTTTTTAACCCAGGCACTCCTTCTCAGGCCTTTAGACCTTCCTGAAGGTCATTTCCAAACTTGACAGTTCCGGGGAAAACAGCAATCAACAGTTAAACTCAAGTAGCCTGGTTCTGCACCCCCTAAGACAATAAGGATTCTTGTCTAAATTCAGACCACTTGTTTACAAAAAAGAAAAGAAAAGAAAAGAAAAAGAATAAAAAGAATGAATAAATGAAACAAAAGGAAAAATAAGGAGTAATGCTTTTTTAATGATTTTCTGCGTGTTTGAAGAGTGGCTTAAATTTAGTTATATAATCTTCATTGTTTTGTTTTGTTTTTGGTTTTTCTTTCCTGGTGCTGAGGATTGAAACGCAGGCATTGTCCATACTAGGCAAAAGATCTAACCCTGAGCTGCAGCCCTAAGTTCCTGGGATCTCCTGCTTCTAGGGTAGAATTAAATCACTCTACTTTTAGAATGCCAAGTCTGGGGTTCAGAATTTCAAATCCCTCTAGAAGTGAGAAAATATAGCAGTAATATAGCTCCAGAAGCTAACCTGTATTACAGCTCTATAAAAACTTTCATGGGACCCTGACTCAAAATAAAAAATAAAAAGAGACTGAGAATGTAGCTTAGTAAAAAAATCCTGTTTGATCCCCAGTACTACTAAAAAAGAAGGAAAAAAAAGGTAAACTGTTCTATTCTAAAGCCTTTACTATTTTTTATTACAGAAACTTGAGTGTGCATATTTCATTCGATACAGTGATTATTTACACACCATGTCACTTATTCTTTTTCCCACCCACCCCACGGCCTCATTCTTGCTTCCGCATCAGCTCAACCCCCACCTTCCAAGAACAATGATTTGCCCCACTGTTGCTAAACAAGTCCTCATGGGACACAATACAGTATGATTCCTAGAACCAACATTATGTTAGGGACACATTTTTAAGAAAGGTCAACTGTATGATTCTAGCGAGAATGGATGCATTTCACATGGACCTGAATGTAACGAGCATATTTTGTTGATTTGGAGAATATTCATTGTCCCATCTACAAATTATAGTTGGTTGTATCATACATTAAATATGCTCCCATGCTTTCGTATCTACGCAGAGGATTACTTACTATCTTTCTTGTCTTTTTAAAAATAACCACTCTTTTTTTTCTTAAAATTTTCCTACCTTGATTTCCTAGATATAATTTCTTCTAAGTGCCCTCTTCTTTTCTTAGGCAACTCTTGCCCTATCTTCTTAGAGGGTCTACTCTGTCTACCTATCTAAAACTTTTTTTATTCTTTCTTTATTTCTCACCTCTACATAAGCTAACCGATGGTCCTTTGACATTCTTTGGTCGTCACACATTCTTTTGTAATCCACTGAAAGCTTTTGATTCCTCCCTGGTCCAAAACAAAAATATGCTCATACACCCAAGTCTGTGTGAAACGTATCTAATAACTACATTCTCTACCTAGACTTGTAAAGAGTCCTTGCATTCCTCCAAGTATGATCCATCACCTATGCCTGGGAGTATGTGAGAAATGAATGTAAGCTCTGTGGATTCACAACAAAATCCTAGATCAGAATCTCTGAGAGTGGGACCAGAAACTTTTTTCAGAAGATATCCACGAGAACTTGACTTTCAAACACACTGATCTATTCATGCAAAGCTACAAATGTCCATCCCTCCACTTGACTATCCAGATGGGAGTTTACTTGTAAAATGCCAAACTCATATCCTGTCTCCAACTGGACTTCATAGTGGCTACCATAGACTCATGGAACTTATCAAGTTCATAATGGGAATCAAACTTTGCCCATAAAATTCATGATTCTTTGTGACTCACACTGTGTCTTGTGTACATCCCTAGGACCCAACACATATTAATTACTTCTTAGTCTGTGACTACTGAACAATTAGCCAATTAATGAGAATGCTGAGCCTATTCATTTTTTGTAGAGTAGACAGTGTAAGAAATGCCTGAGCAGGACACAGCATCTTCCTAACCACTTTTATTCTTATTTAAAAGGGACTCATTCTCACATGTGACCTACACACAGGTCCCCCTCAGATGCCCCCTTTCCTCTTTTTTTTTCACATATAGGTGATAGAATTGAACTTCAGGCATTTACTTTCTCCTTTGAAAGTCCTTCTAAGCTACCCTCATCTTTTCTTCCAGTTAACTCTGAAAATTTTCCTTCTTGTTTTCATGCTTTCCTATTCCACTTACAAATCAAAAAGCAGTGATAGCCATGATTGATTGACATGAATAGTGAAGGTAATACCAAGAAAAGCGTGAAGTGCAAAGTGAAATTAGATATAGGTGAAGGAGGTAAACTCCTTCAGTTTAACTTTTTTTCTGGATCTATACTAACTAAAGCATCTGAATTTTTTCTCTCTTGTTTACTAATATCTCCATGATAAAATTTGATTTTATAACAGTCTTAGCACTTTTGCTATCATCTAAATTGCATAGAGTGTGAGGGCTGGCTTTGTAAGGTGTTTTAACTTTTCAATGAATTTTTTTTTAAAGTGGTTTTGCAAGAATTTTTTCATCTTCCATTTGATGGGGAAAGGGTGAACATAAATGGTGTGCAAGCCATGGTACATGTGTGTTCAATTCACTTTTCCCTCACCAAATTCATAGTTTGTTTTATAATTATATACAAAACACAGCCTTTTGGTTCAAAACTCACATATGGAATATGGGGTATAAAACTTTCCTCCCCAAGGCAAGAATTATGGGAGTCAACTTGAATTTGACTGTGTCTTCTCTTGTTTCTAGCAGAGGTCTTTGTGTGAAAGGAGCAGAGGTCCCGAATCAAACCAGGACAGCTGCTGTGAGCCACATGAAGGATATAAATTAACAAATGCAAATAAATTAGGTTTATTGTGTATATTGGCTTTAACGTTTAAAGCCTGGAATCCAAAGAAATAATCAGTGTGTGTTTCGGCTTTTCCTTATGTTCATAACACTGAGCTTTGCATGAACTATTGGGTGAAATGTGTTGGATGGAATTATGTGACCCTGAAGTCTGTAACGCTCTGCAGCTAAGAATCTGAATCCATATTAAAGTTATTTAAACTTCTAAATAATTGAAATTAATTTATGCATGAAAGCACCCATATGTTAATATAGATTTATATGGATATTTAAAGGTCTGTGTATTTTAATTGTGCTAAGTCAGCTTTAGCATTGATAAGAAACAGGCATTTCTCCTGGAATGTTTATTTTAGTGTCATAAATTAAGTGGTAAGCAAATTTAAAATGCTTGCTTTGAATTTAAAAAGTCCTGGCTTAAGTGAATGGATCTTCTATAGGAAAAAAAATTTTTTTTATCACTGTGGTTTAACTAGATTTTGGTTCTATTAAACAACGGAATCTCAGCCTCTGTTCTGTGCAAAGCTCTTATTTCAGATCTTAACTGATGTTGCAAAATCATCAACAGGATAAGACCCACCCACTTACCTTTTCTTCCCTACTGTACACCCTTCTTTTCTTTCTGCAATGTTTGTAAAGAATGAAATGTTAAGTTTCTTGTTTTCTCTTAAACTGCTGTAGGTATCAAATTGGTTTGGAAATAAGCGAATCCGGTACAAGAAGAACATAGGTAAATTTCAAGAGGAAGCCAATATTTATGCTGCCAAAACGGCTGTCACTGCTACCAATGTGTCAGCCCATGGAAGCCAAGCTAACTCACCCTCCACTCCCAACTCAGCTGGTTAGTTTTTTCTTTGATTTTGGGGGATTATTCTCCATTTTTTGTACTTGCATTTCTTACACTGGGTTTGGGTTTTAATTATGTAGAGTTTTGATTGGTTGTTTTGTATCTAATTATCCTTTGTATGGTTGATACCCCTTTGGGTTTTTCCTTTCATATCCAAAATCAATGTTTTATACTCTTTCCAGGATGCTGTTGTCTAGGAATTTGTTTTCATTATTATGTCTGCTTATACTGAGGCAGAGGTGTAGTGCTTGGTTTTGATCATGCCTCTGAACACAGAGACTCCAATAAATAAATTAAATTCACGATTGAGGTGTTTCCTTGGAGTTCAGCCATATAGTCTTTTTCATAAAATTTTTATCCTTGTGTACTTTGCTGTTCTCACCACATAATATCTGAGTCACCTGTTAGCATGCGTTCAATGCTGGAATATTTATTCTAGCAATATTATTAGCAAATTCTGGTCTTCAAAGCCAGGCTATAATGATTTCTGTATATTATTTTGAGTGGTTATTCTTTATTTTTATTGTATTGATTTTCCGTGTGTAAACTACATAAGAAATTACCAGTCATTAATTCAAATTATTCAGATTCCAGCTTTCATGTCATAGTATCAGTTGTGTGCTACGTAGTAGGTTTTATTTTTATTTTAGGGGATATGCATCGTATCACTAATTGGAGCGGTTAGTTGGGACATAATATATTTTTGGGTATGCCTTGGGCCATCAGTTCTGAATTTCCACAGTGAAAAAATTCACTTATGCATAAAGTATAACTTTAGTATTTGTATGCTATGAGAAAATGGTATGCTTTCTTTCACTTTTGATAAGGGAGAAACAAATGTTTTCTTATTAAATAAGTTTTAATATCAGATTATGGTACTACCCACACTGAACAAGTTGTGCAGATTTTAGCTGTGGAGTGCACATCTGAGAACAGTGATGGTTACAACAAAATAATGACAAATTTAAATTTATTTAATTTTAATATGCTTGCAAATCTCATTTCTAACATTTCTTAAGAGTACTTGCTATCGTTGACCCCAAAGCCTGTTTGTGCACTAAAACAAGTCCTCTTTCTACCATAAGGTGGCTTGTTATTGGAAACATGTAGCACTCCACACACTAATACCGGCCCGCCTGTGAGCTTTTAGAGGCACTGATTTATCATAACTTTCTCCAAATCACTGGGTCATACAGTCCTCATCTCCCTTTTGTTTAAATGGAATCAGGCATGAACAGTGTACTGGGTTTTATAAACATGGCCACAGTAAAACGGTGTAAATTTTAGTCTGGTTTTCTTTTTCCCAGCTCTGTAGCTTGAGTTCCTATGAGGAACATATTTGCTTTTTGAAGCTTTTGTTTTGTTCTCTTCTTTCCCCACACTGGTGTGATTGACAAAGGATCAAGGCTAACTGGTTCAATAACCAGGGAGTTTCCTTCTTCTCCATCTGGTCAATTATTAAGCATTTCAGACCCAGCAACGCAAGTTGAACTGCACTGTGAGGCAGACATTTTCACTTGTCTCTTTGGAAGAAGTACAATTCTGTCAACATTAGCAAAAAATGCACTCAACACTCTTGCAAAGGTTATCATAATGCAAAACAGATATCAAAATGACTTTTTGCCTGTCCCTGATATATCTGCATCGCAGATGGCTCAGCATGATTTATGACTAGTCCCTAGAAGGGCCCTGTGGACTCCCTTCATGACTAAATCCGTAACTATTTATTCTTTCCTAAAGCCCTTAAAAAGAGAAAAGTAAGCATTTAACCCCTGTTTAAAAATTATGTGGGCTCTTACGAAAGGCCAGCCTGTGACTAGTTTTCCAAGGAATTTTTCCAGTGCCTTAAACTTCATGTGACTGTTCTGAGCACAAAGTAAGTTATTACAGAAAATTTGAGCTAAACCTTCCATTTGTGCCTAAGTTGTTGGAAATAGCCCTCAGAAGAACCCTTTACAGTGTTCATTGTAAAACAGAGACCAAAGAAAATACCAGTGTACATGTGCAATTGTGTGAGATTCTAAAAGAAACATCCTGACAGGAAAAGTTACAAATGTGCTTTTCGGTATTTTATTCCATTCTGTACTCAAATCAACACACAGATAAAGTGAGAAATGTTCCAATTTTTATGTAGCAGGTATATCATGTTATATTGGCTTTTAATACTTTCAAAACAAATAATAATTAAAATTAACATACATTTAGTTAGGTTTATTTTGTTTTTGATTTTGAAGCAGGATCTTGCTGTATACTTCAAAATGGCCTTGGGCACACTATATAGACCAGCTGATTTCAAACTCACAGGTCACCCTCCTGCCACAACTTTCCAAGGGCTGGAATTGCAGACATGTGCCGCCAGGCCTGGCACAAATTTTAAATAAGAGGTTACCATGTGAAAGTATATTTTGGTAAAACTTGAAGTTCAGAGTTCTGTAACCAAGAAATTTTTATTTTATTTTACTTTCTCAATTCTGGGAACTGAACTCAAGACACTGAGCTTCAACTTCAGCCCTTTTTGAATTTTACTGCAAGACAGGGCCTTGCACTAGGTCACTTAATTCCTAGGCTGGGCTCGAACTTGAGATCTTGCTGCCTGCCTTGGCTTCCCAGGGCTGAGATTACAGGTGTGCACACTTCTCGCAGTTCCAAAGAACTTTCTCTATCCTCAACATTGAGGCAGAGGTTTTTTCCAGAACCTTTTCCCAGTGTAAATACTCATTTCTACTGCAAGGAAATATTCCCTCCAGAGGTTTCTCTGTTGGGTCAGCAGAACCGATACTTAGGGCACTTCTACATATTCCCATTTGTTACAGTTTACCTTGTCTCCTTTTCTTTAAGCATGTTTCATAAAGATCATATAGAACCTGGACCTCTGAGGGATTGACAAGCATTTAGAGACATTAGGCTACTTCATAACACAGCTGAGTAAGACAGACGGGGGAAAAAGGCAAATCAAAGGAAAGGAAGTTAAGTTGTGAATAAAGAAGGCAAAAACGGAGACCAGTTGAGGCAAACATAAAAGTCTAAGTTCATGCTTGTTCGGAAGAGACTTAAGAGTTATGGAGACTTGGACTAATGCATCTTCAATCTCCTATTTTTGATGAAATACCAAAACATGGATAAAGATTCTAGGAAAATGAGGGCCCTATCTGGGAAGCAACCATGAAACATAACTAAACTTGCTTGTGGTGAAGAGGATCTATCTTTTGTGCCTCCAAATGGTGTGGGAGCTCATTCTCATCATGCTGGTAACATCATCTATCTGGAGAAATTAAGGCAATTATTTGCCACTATGCTACTTTATAAAAATTGCATGCTCAGAGAGAAATAATGAAACAATACTGGAAAATACTTACAGATTCTTATGAGGGAAAAGTAAATTCACTCCTGTTCTAGGCCATTGATTCTCTTCTGGGGGCAAATTTAAACCCCAGAGACACTGAGTACTATCCGTAGAAATTTTTAGTTGTCGTAATTTTGGAAGGAAAGTATTGGTGGATAGGGAAGGGCATGTGGCTAACCTTCCTGCAGTGCATAAAATAAGATCTTCTCCACGCCAAAGAGTTACCTGATCTAAATATCAGTAGTACCAAGGTTGAGAGACCCTGCTATGGGCTTTACTGTTATTATTGTAAGTTTATACATAATTATTCTACTTTGGGTAGAAGGTTATGAGATTAATGGAGTCTTTGGTTTATTTTGTTCATCTTTTTTCTGAAAAAAATTAGGTTTTCTAAGGATTCTTTAAAGCAGGAAGGCAATCTTTGGGAAAATGGGTGTTAGCAAATTTCCATGTCATGACATTACCCGAGCTAATGAATTAGAATCCTGAGTAATCCTTTATTTCTTCTATGTCTGGTTGAGTATAGATGTGTCTCTGTACATGTCCTGGATATCTCTGCGGCCTCCATTCTTAAACCAAATTCAGATCTTTTAAACTTTCAAGAACACCTTACACTGTAATTCTAGTGATTGCTGATTACTCCACAGCAACCTGCAGATGAGATTCCCAGTCAGCAAGCCAGATAACTTTATCAGCTGTTGGAGAATTCACAGCACCTACGTGAGAGCCTGTTCATTTTTTTGTCAGGGAGCTGTGCTCTTAGGAACCTGTCTGTTCCATGATAAGTTCCTTCCAACTTCCTTTGCCGGGTGGAGATTGTGGCTGCCCTCCTTGTTTAGATTTTTGTGTGGTCTTCTCCATGCTTGGTTGTCATCTAGTGGCACCTGTTGTTTTCCTTCAATGTAATCACTGCCCCTAGATACTCATCAGAGACTCAGAATCCATGGTGGTGTTGTACATGGGTGTACAGAGGCAATGAAATGCTGAAACAGCACAGCCAAGAGCACAAGGGACTATTTTGGCAGTTACTTTTCTGATACAGATGCATTTGTACATGAAGTACATTTATATGCGCATATTTATCTCTGTGTACATTAGACAGCCAGGCCTATTTACAATTTATCTATGCACAGATATTTTTAAATCATCTGTGTCGATTGCAGTGTACATCTTGTAAATGGCACATCCCATGCCTTCATGGTTCCACAAATGCCATGTTCCTTGGCATTGTGTAGCCCTTTGGGGGTTTTTCCCTTTTTTCAGTTTGTGTGTTGATTTCCAATAAACCATCAGCAAAGCATACAGTGTGTGTATTTATTATGTGATGTTTGTGGGAGAAAGAAATAACCTGAGCCTTTAACTCAGCACTCATAGGGGTGGGTAGGAAGAAGTCGGATGACATAAAAACAACTGTAATTTGGGATCTTGTTTCTGATGACACCTAAGTGCAAGCCTGTATTGTGATACTGCAATGGCTTTCATTATTTAGGTTTTATCTCCGTGATTACAAAACAGATTTGAAGGAGATGTAACCAGGATATAGAGTACTGGGTATTATCTTAATGTGAGAATGGGACCTGTGCTACCCCATGCCTCATCCATAGGTTGATGGGATGCTTTCAGAGATATGTACCATATTAATAACGGAAAGTTCTGACTCAAAGCTTTCATCTCACTGAATATAAGCCACACCTATCCAACTCTTATGCCCACTCCGCTAAGATTCCACTATTCTAATTTCTCTTAGATAAATTAACGAGAAAAACAGTGTATGCCAGATGAGACAGGATCTTTTGCAGAGCTATGAAAATGTCACAGTCCTTCGGTTGATGCTTGAGCTATTCCCCTCCCCACTGAAGAAAGCACTGCCTCGTTACCTTTTTTTCTGGGAAAGTAGGAGTGCGGTGCTAGCTAGATGGAGGATCAGTTTCATATAGTAAATGGTGAGCTAGTGCTTTACATATAGGTGAAAATCCCACACACACAAAAAAAAGAAAATTGGAGATATTTTTAACTCAGGGCTATTCCAACATTTTTAAGTCATCTTTTTCTTCTACTTGGCCCCACCTTTGAAGTATGATAAGCACAGAGCGCAGAAGCAGAGTTTAGCGACACTTGTTAAGTAGCGCTTTATGGAATAGACTTCTCCCATTTATCTGCAGCTCTCCATGGAAGCAGGGCAGGTCTCCAAGAGAACTCAGATCCTTATCTTGGAGGAAACAAAGCAAGGGTCACAGCTGAGGCATGACTCATGGTTGGGCGATTCCACACTGATGATGGCTGTCTCAGAATACCAGGGCAAGAACACTATTTAAGCAGTGTAGGGTTTCAAATAAAGAATGCAACTGACCTGGGTCCCTGAGGTCTCTTCTTTTCCAGGCTAACGTCATGTTTTAACCAAACCTTGCACGTTGAGCTTTCTTTCCTAATGCGCTGAGCTGCACGATGCCTTCAGAATAATATTAAGCTTTTGCTGGCCCTTGGGTTTAAGTTGAGACTGGGAGGAGGTTTACTACAATGGAGCCAGTGGAGCCTGGGTAGTACCAGGGTGGGTCTAAAGGCTGAGCCCCCATCCCTGGGATGTGAAAACAGTGACGCACTGTCCCTCTGCAGGTCCACTTTAGAAATTATCCTCATTATTGTAAGCAGCATCTCATATTTCATGCATGCTTGAGAATTCCTGTCCCATTTGTCAGTTTTGTCCTTCTCTATACTGACAGCAGGGAAGAGTAGATCATTGTCATGTATTCTTGTAATCCTCACGGCTCCCTGGGCTCCTGCCACCCAGCGAGGAACTTAACATTCTTTGCAGAAATCAAGAATGTCAGGATACACCAGGGCCAGCCCTAGTGTGTGACATTAACTCTTTGTCCTCTCTTCCCCATTGAGTAGATGAGTTTTACAGTAGCATATTTAGAATCCAGTTGAATAGCTAATGCACTCCATTGTGATGGCTGAAGCACTGTTGATAAACCCCTATACACCATCTTTTAGCCCTCCCTGGCCAATCCTACTATGTTAGAGGCATGAGAGAGAGATCTACAATAGACTAAGTTGAGAAGAATACATGGTTCATTTCTCAACTTGAAGTTGCTAAGCAGAAGCAGTCCCTGGTGACAATTTAGAGTAAGGTGTGGCTTCATATAACACCAACAATATGCACCCTTTATTGCTTGCTCTGTTCTTCATGCTACTAACCGGACTCTGTTGATGTTGTTGTTATTTTAGTTTTTATTTGGGGGTTGCTTTGCATGTCATTCTTCCTCTTGGCTGTTAGTTGCGGGGGTTGAGCCTTTTCCTTTCTGTGATTCAGGTGCCTCACTCTTTCCTTTCCAGGTTCTTCCAGTTCTTTTAACATGTCAAACTCTGGAGATTTGTTCATGAGCGTGCAGTCACTCAATGGGGATTCTTACCAAGGGGCCCAGGTTGGAGCGAACGTGCAATCACAGGTAGGGACCCAGCCAATATGCTGCCAAGTGGGTGCGCTAGAGTCCTAGTGCCCTCAGGCGTATTGGCTTCCTGCTTCTACCCAAAGAGAGGGAAGGAAAAAGAGAGAGGGAAATCAAACTCAACCAGACTGAAACAAAGACGACCATTGTTTTAGGGAATCTTGTCCACGCTCTGAATGTGTTTGTCTCTGGCTTTTCACTCACACTAGGAAGCCGAGAGAAGGGGCAGCAAGCACAGGGTGAGGTGACCGAGGCATATCAGGCAAGTGGATCAGCATATTCTATATTCACTAAAGGGAAAAGGAGGAGGAGTTCAGTCCATCATCTCCAGTTTCAGGTCCCCTCATAGGTTGATTTTTCCATACTCAATATTTGCCAAAATAAGGAAATAATGAGTGGGCAAATATGTTAGCATCCCATATTTTCATCATAATCTTTAAAAACCAGGTTTAATAAAGTCATCTTCTTAGTTATCCTTGAGGTCAGTGGACTTGAGTTTCTGGTGATGAAAGTAAAAATTGAGTCAGGTATGAAAACTCGGCGCTCTTTTGCAAACTGGTTGCCTCCGTGACACCTGAGGAAGGCACCCTGAGGTGAAGTGTAATGTGAGAGCATCAAGTTGTATGCTCTGGGCAAGAGTTATAAGAAAGTTCCACCCTGCCTGGGGAATTGGAAACACTGTGTGCTTGGGGTAGACCAGCAGGCCAGGGATTCAGCCCCTTCCTCAAGAAACAACACCTGGAGACAGGTTTGACATGATACAATCAAACACTGGTCAAGGGACCAAACAATTGACCATCTTTGAAGGCCTCAAAACATCATGGCCTTAGTCACATTCTCGCTCCTTGTGAGATGGCTGCCCAAGCCTCCTTTAAACAGAAAATTAATTGTTGTAGAATGCTCAGCAAAGGAGAAGCTGTAAAGGGTGATCTGTGGGAAAGAAAAATAGAAGAGCCAAGGAGAGATTTCTTTATTGTCTTTCCCCTGTGCACCTCCCCCACCCCCCTGTCACGCAGCGCTGTGGAATTAGTTTCAAGGTTGGAAACCCCAGTTTGCCTTTATCATTTTGCTTCTCGCTCAACTCCGAACTGGTGACAGAATTGGCGTTAGCAAGAGTCCCCATCTCCTCCTAATGGACACTTCTTCCTCAAGAAGAATGTCTCCGAATGACCGCATACATCTGTCGTGCCCAAATGGTAGCCTTTAAGACAGTGATGTGCTTCCCCACCCTGATAGCTCTCGAACTAATTTTTTCTCTGTTGTTGTTCTCTGTCTAGGTGGATACCCTTCGCCATGTTATCAGCCAGACAGGAGGATACAGTGACGGACTCGCAGCCAGTCAGATGTACAGTCCGCAGGGCATCAGTGTAAGAAAACAAAACCCCTCCCCCCGCTTTGTTTTGATTCTATCACTCCCAATTATTTCAAAGCCATAGGCCCTGGAATGCCACTTAGTAGGACTTGTCTTAGCTTTCCGGTCACCTAGTTTCTTGTTTCTGTATCAGTCATGCCACGGGCATCATTCTACCCACAGAAAAAGTGGCGAGTGGGCAGACTTCATGCAAGCAGCTGGCGTCTAGGGCTGTCAGGCCCCATCAGTGTTTGCATGGCACCTGCGGCCACATACACTCAGCTGAGAGGAGCTGCTAAACAGGTGACACCTAGTACAACAGTGGTAGGAAGTGTCACCACAAGCTGGGGCTGGGGAACCTGGAGACGAAAACCAGTAGCCAAATCCATCGCATCCAGGCCTATGGCCTTTAAAAAAAGAGAGAAAGAAACCAACCTGGTTCCAATCTGGCAATAGATGATTTGAAAAAAAAATAATCTTGTGACACAGAAGCTGGGTGTACCAGAGGAATGGGGAGGGGTGCAGACCATCTTCCACTTGTTCTTGGGTGCGCTGGCGGCTCCTGACTAGCATGAAAATTTGTAGCGACAAGCTATGTCGCACAGAGTGAAATCGATCAGACAGACACAAGGAGACCCGAGTGTAGATTTGGGACAGCAATCCAACTTGATTTCTCAGATCAATCGTCTGCTCTCTCAGCAGCGGTGACAGCAAGCTGGGATAAGAGGGCAGCCTGGAAAAGGAGGCTGTTCTTTAGAACAGGGGTGATTTCCTGAGCATTTAGAGGTCACGAGAGGCTCTAGGAGAGCGCTTGGCACAACACTAATGAAGAAAGATGTGGTTGGTGCATAAAGATCATTTTTGTTGTTATTTTTATGTTATGACTAAAGTGAATTAGTGATGGAATGAAGGCAAGGTAGGCATGATTTATTAACGTACCCGTGGCCTACACTAATTGAGGTGTAGTGTCCACAATGAAGAAGGGAATGGCCCTCTCAGCTCTGCATTAGTCAGACCACACCTGAGCATGGCTAGTCTGGAAGGAGCCACGAGAATATCACTATTTCATCAGATGAGGACTACTAATTTAGAGCTCCTACTCCAGAAATGAGAAGATATAGGTGACACATAATAGCTGGAGAGCAGCTGCCATCTGACACTCGGCAGCAGCAAGCTAAAGGGGGTAGGATCAGTGTCCAGAGAAAAGACTTCACTTGAACTTGTGGTGGGCCATTCGTACAGAGCTCTCTCCAAAAAGGGCATCGGCTGCCTTTAAAATGCAAACATGATTTGGCTAATGACTTGGTGAGGATGTTGTGGAAAGGAGTGGATCACCAACGCGCAAATGTCTTGGTGACTTTTAAGCCATTTACAATTAGGAATCCTTTATACCTCACCTTCTTCAGGCCAAATTGCTTCTGTGTTTCTGTAGTGTTTGGCAAGCCATTCTTTGGGAAGAGGGATACATCATAGAGACAGCCCTATTAAACATACTTGGGCAATCATTTCACCTTCGAGAAAAGGTTTCCAGACTAAAGGGATTCTTCCCATCCTGTGCATATGCTGACAGTGCTCGTTATTAGTAGCACATCAATGACTGGGATGCCTGTTAAGAAGAACGTAAGAGATCTCAATGCAGAAGTATATTCTCAAACTGAATTCCAAAGGGATGAAGTCATTCTGGGGTGTGGCGTTAAGCACATGTGCATTTATGCATTTCCTAAGACTTTGTGGGATATAAGACAGATTTTTGCAGAGAAAGCTTTATTGCATGCATACGTGCGAGAGACAAACATAAGGAAAACACAAGCATGTGAGCACTAGAATACAGGCACAGTGAAAAATCGCTGAAGAAAGTCCAGAAGGAAATGAGTCTGCTACTTCTGCTCTTTGGCGTCTTTCTTTCCTCACTGAGCCCCACAGAAAAGGGCGGCACTCAAACTGGGGGCTCAATGCTGATTCTTCTGACGTCTTCGGGTGGGCTGGAAGTCATTTCTGAAATAGTGTAACCAAACACGTGCAGACAATTATGTCTGATCACATAAGCACACGCCAAAAACTGGGCTTGAAAATGCCACTTGAAAGAGCCTCTCACTCTGTATTAGTTTTTTGTTTCATTTTGTTTTGTTTGGGGGAGGGGTTTCCCTGTGAATTGTCATTTTCTTTCTGGGTAAATGAATCAAAGACTGTTTATGGCTTGATATGTACCTTTGATATCAGTTTTACACTGTGCCACCAGCAAGAGACCAAGCTTCTATCAAAGGATATTTTTAGGTAGTGGTCTTAAATGCTGGGCTACGTGTGCGTACAGAGTGTATGTACAGAACAGAGCTGCAACTACAAGGAGAGAGCGGGGGGAGAACAAGAAGAGGCAAGGACAGGAATGAAAGGTTTGAGCCAAGAAATAAAAATAAACAGTCCCCAAACCCAAAGCAGCAGTGGAATTCCCAGCTGGGCTCTGGATATTGTTTCATTTGGTGGAGGACATTTTCTGGGCAGCCTTCATCCACTCCCTGGCTGATTTTCCACAGCACCCATATCTTATCCAACTAGCGTCTGTTTTAAGCCCTATAAAGTGCAGGGCACTTTCCTCTAACTGAACAAACCAGCAAGAGGATTGCAAGGTGTGTGCTAAGAGTCTCATCAGGTGAGCCAGGCAATGCTGGCCCCAGGATCTCCTGTGCAAACATCAAATCCTTCCTTTTGAAAATTGGGCCAGTAGTTCTCATCCTTAATATCTCAAGGGCTGCTGTAGGGAAAATGAAAAACAAAGTAGAAAAGGCCTTGACAAAGCATAAATTGTTCCACATGAATGTGATATGAAAGGTTCTAAGTGATAACTTTCTAATTTGACCTTTTTTCTGCTCTTGTGTAAGCAGTTTTCACAGTAGGTAGTTCCCAGTGAGGGTAGGGTAGGACACAGCTGTCACTTTTTTTCCCTTCTTCTGATGGAAAGGCATGCTTTTAAGATGGACACAGAGTTCTGCAAGGCCTAAAGACCCCCTTCCCTAACCACTATGAGAGTTAAATTATACCTCCTTTAGTGCTGGTGTTCCCTGTGACAACGGGCACCACTTAACAGGCTTAGAGTGACTAAGTAACACACGGAGGGCTCCCCTTCTCTGTCAGTCAGACACACTTAAAGGTCGCTCAGCTATCCCTGTCTTTCTTTCCATTCTCCCTGCCATGATCCTAGTTCTAGAAATAGTTCATTATCTAGACTTCTACAACTACTCCCTAATCACTGTGGCTGACTTTGGTTTCTCCTCTCTCCTGCACACACCTCCTAAATTTTGTCATTCCTTTACCTGATTGCACACTCAAGCTTTTCCCCAATATTCACGTATGCATGGCACCCACATAAATGTCCTTTAATTTCTACACCCTCTCCATCCAGCTCCACCAGCAAAATCATACTTACTCTCCCAAGCTCCTCTTTGACATCTTTCTTCTTGTTAGCTTTTGTCTCTTCTGTACCATTCTATCCCTCTCTGTCTCTATCTCTCTCTCTCTTTCTCTCTCTAATCTTGTATTATCTATAAGTGCGCAGAACATATTCACTTGCCTTTGTGTCTCCTGCAAATTTGTTTAGTCCAAAAATGTATATGTTTTGTTTCTTACAATGTATTTTCTAGATAAATGGAGCAAATGGGTGAAGAAAAGATTCTACTAAATTAAAAATATAATTTAATGATCACTTCGTGTATCTCATGTATCAGCTGTAAGATTCCTAGTAATGGCTATTATTTAAAATGCTTCCTTTACCTATACATATGTTGTCTCTGAAATCCAAAAATGTTCTTAAATCTTCCTTTCTAAGAAATACTTCTCTGACAGTGAAATTCAAATCAGCATTGAATATATGAAGTTATATAGTGAGGATTTTCATTGAGAGACTCATCTCTTTAATTCCATTAACTCCTTCCATCCTCCTATCCTAGAAGAATCTCTGTCAAAGGGTGCCTGTGGGGGTGGCCACTGTGAGCAGTGCGATTCTCATTGCCCTTGTCTCCTCCTACCCATGGGACTGGCCTGTCCAAGGACAGCGTGGTGGGAGGTAGAGACAATAAGAAATTCAGAAACTTACATCTTTCTTGTGGCACTTTTTGCATTTTACTTTTCTGTGTGGTTCTTTGTGTATAAAACTTATTAGATGAACACGCTCGGAAGTTGTCGTCAGAGGTAGAATTTGACAGGCATGGCTGCTGAGTCTCACCCTGAATTCCAGGGACGTCACACTATCGTGCCAGCCCACCCTGAAACTGTACCTTAAAAACCTGTGTGAAGAAGAAGAAACCTTTGCTCCCTGCACTTTTTCTTTGGAATCCTCTGATTTGTAATAGCAGAAAGGAGGATGCCGAAGAAAAAGTACATTGTTTTACAATGTGAATTAAGGGAGTAAACATGCTCCAGCCAGTCTTGAATATACTTCCCTTTTTGCTTATTCAGTTTTGATGAAAATGGAAGTAAAATATTCCGGTTATCTCAATGAAGGCAACAGGCCATTCGCATCCACTGATGACAGAGAAAAATCTCATTAATTATGCTTTTGATAATAATAGTAATGGAAAATAGAAATGAAGCTTTATCTTTATAAACCATAATATAGGAATTTTGTTTTCTTTTTTTTTCCCCTGTTGGGAACAGGATGAAAAAAGAATATTAATTAAGGAAGTAAATAGAGTAGAAATCAGGACCAAAAAAAAAAAAAAAAAATCCACTGATTTAAGTGAATGCATTTCAGGCACTTGGCCTCATGCCATAGTTGTAATTCTTTCTTAACTACCACTGAGAGTCCTCTTTCCACTTAAAATATGTATTAAGAAGATGTTGCCACATGTGAAATTGTAGGATGGGGAAGTGAGGGTAATAATTAAAATTCATATGCAAATCTTTAAAACTCATTTTAATTATTCTAAGTTGTAATTCTTTCCCTTTAAGAAACCGAATCTGACTGTTGAAGGGATTACATTGTACCAGATATGCTTTCCGGTTGGTTGCCTTTGTGTTCCTTCTGGTGCTTTGACCAGATACTAGAGAAGAACTGCAGGCTGGAAAAGGGGAAGGGACCGAAATGAATGGTGGGGACTGAACCACAGAGTAGATGCCAAAAGGGTCAAAGGCAGCAGGGAAATAGAAGATGCTTCAAGGCCTGGCTTCCTTTCAGGACAGAATTCTTAGCTTCTCACATCAGAAGATCTTTAAAACTGAACACCATATCAACTCCTACATCTCAGACCAGAAAAGCATTTTTCAGACTATAGAGGTCAAAGAAACAAAAAATTCCCACTATTGTAATTTCATATGAAATCCTTCATTGTTCCCCAGATACCAAATAAAAGCTCTTAAAGGAAAAAAAAAATGAGTCAAATTATTCAACAGCTCCTTCATTCAGTCATCCACCTATTCAGTTATTCATGGAGTCATACAATAAACTGAGCATTTTTGATCTTGGGGACTGAGACAGCATCGTGTTAGACCCAAGTAAAGGTACAGAAACCCAGTACCTGTCTCAATACAAAACCTTGATCCAGTCAGCTGGATTCTCCCTTTTAGATTCATTTAACATTTTGTCCCAGATTTAGACTTCTTGTTCTTGGAAGATTATGACAAGGGAGCCAACCGACTCTGGAGTCAAGGATGGAATTTGAAGTTAACTGTGTAGCAAAAGAGGAATTCAGGATCATTCAGTAATAGTGTGAGTGGGGTACTACCCCAGACAAACAGATATACCATGGGCTCAGTTGTACAACCATATGCATCCTTTTTTGAAGACTATTTATCTCTTTACTGAGTCGCCAAGGATGTTGTTTCAAAACTGGTGATATAATTACTCCATCATATGTGTGTGTGCGTGCATATGTGTATGTGTGTCATCTTCCACTTCTGCTGAGTGACTGTGAGTAAGGCAGGTTCCCTCAAAAGGACTCCGTTGCCTAAACTCTAAAGAGGACCTTTGAACTGGCATTCTGGAAGGCCTTTTCTGAGGGTGCACTAGCTTGTCACCACTGTGACAAAAGTGCTGAAAATAACAGCTTAAAGAGGAAAGGTGGCTCCTGAACCTACTCATGATTAAGCAGGTGCCCTTGGATTTTGGCCTTGGATGAGGCAGAAAAATCATGGTACACAGGTGTGGCAGAGGAAAGCAGCTCTTTTCATGGAAGCTAGGAAGCAGAGAGAGGGGGAAAGAGCCAGCGTTTCTCCTCCATCTAACTCCTCACCTTTCATGCTCCCCACTCACCGATGAAATCACCAGTGGATTACACCCTCATGTTCACCTGCCAAAGGCCTCAATTCTGAACACATGAGGCTTTGCAGGAACATTTTTGATCTACACTATTACAAGTGTTATATTCTATTAAACAATGATTATTTTTCCATTCCTAAGAAAATTCTAGAAGAAGAAGAATACTTCCAAACCATAAACATAAGAGAAAGGTGTATTGTTGGGAAGCTTCCAGTCTGTGAAATGACCACGTGCCCCCATGCTGTTTTCCTTGGAATCGGTGTTTTGCGGTGTTCCGCCCAGCTGGACCACCTTTAGCCCCATACACCTGGATCTTCTTGCTGGGCCCTGGGTGGTTGTTTCAGACTCAGGTTGGTCTGGGCATCAAGGTGGTGAAAAATCACAAGCTCAAAAGGGCATGTTGTTGTTATTGTTGCTTCTAAAAGTGGCAGAACATCTCTCTATTTCAGTCAACATGAAGAAGATGAAATAAGCAGCATTTAATTATGGGAAACCTTAGCATGGAATTCTGAGGGTGATTTCTTGCTAAGTCTAGTCTTGCCTCTTCTTACCTTCTAAAAGAATATTCCACATTCTTAGTCAAACTTGTTTGTAGGTAGAATATCAGACTTCTTTCTTAGGAAATCTCCACTGTTATTGTAAAAGTGGGAAATATTTAAAAACCTATATTCATCTCTGGCTCTTGTAGAGTTTAGGGAAATTCTTTTTCACATTTCTAAATATTAAATATTTAGATTTCCAAATATCTAAATATGTTCCAGTTTGACAGAATGAGTAAATATATGAATAAATGTTTTATTCAACAAATGTTTGTTGAGAATCTTCTAATAGTCCACACCAGGGATACAGACATTAATAGGACATGATTCTGCACTCCATAAAGCCACGGCAAACTAAAAGAGCTGGAAGTTATCTGGCTCAGTCACTTGGTTGTCAGATAGAGAACTACATCACCCAACATAATCCATACAATATACTGTTTTTAAACAACTTTGGAAATAGCCATTATAAGAGGCATTTACATATATATGGTATGTATACACATATAACTACATTTCTATCAACTAAAATATTACCTGCTTATCCACATGATTGGCGTTGCTATTCTGTTACAAATTTTGCCCTGTCCAACAAATTGACTATTAGCAACTTAAAATATGACTATGAAAATTGATTTTTAATTTTGTCAACCATAATCAATTTAATTTTTTCAATCTTTATTTTTATTAGTACATGTTTGCAGTACATGTTTTGTAAAAGTACCAAACATTGATGAATGTGATCATTATGTAATTATTTAAATTTAAATAGTCACTCATGGCTAGTGACTGCCACCCTAGACAGTGCGGTTCCAGATATTCTACTAGTCATTTGGTAGCCACCAAAAGTAGCATGCTTGTGGCAGAAGCGTGGCACGCTATGAAACACAGTGATATCCTAACACAAAACACAGAGAAGCATGTTTCTGCTTAAATAAATCCTTCTTAAAATATGTAGAAGTCTTCATTAAAAACTAACCGTGTTTAAGAAGTTAACTCGGATTAACATAATATGCTTTAAGTAATGAAATATTATGGAGGAAGAGTTAAAGTATAAATATAGAATCCCTTGCATTTACTATGGCTCACATTTACAGTCATTTTCAACTATTCCAGCCTTTGATTCACTTAGTCGTAATTGTGCAAGTATCAATCAGTTCATCAGCCAGACTGCTAAATTCACTGTGGGTTCTAGGTGAGATCCAGACTCTGTTTTAGGTCTCCGGGGGGTCCTAGTCCTCTGCTGGCAGTCTTTACATGTTTGTCCATCCTCCCAACCCCTCTGGTCCATTTACAGTGTGGCCTGTATATTCACAGCGTTACCTGCAAGCTTGTGATTCTCCATCTCAGGAGCCACCCAGACCTATTAAATCAAATTCTGCAATGTTACCAGATCCCCTGGTAATTTCTAAACATATTACATTTGAGAAGCTCTTCTGTGGTGCTTAAAGTCTTTAAATGCTGCCTAGGGCTTCCCTAAGAGAAGAAATTAATTTTGTTTTCTTTGCATTAAGGGCATGACCTGTTTTCCAAATTGCTTATTTTGAAGATGTCCAAACATGTAAGAAAGTTTATGAAGCTAGTGTATACATATTTGCACCCTTCCTTCCATCCATCCATTCATCCATTCATTAATCCATCCATCCATTCATCAATCCATCCTGCTTTATTTTGTTTTGTTTTCATGCATTTCAAATTAAATTACAAACCATAGTACATTTAACTGATATTAATGCCATCTCTATTATTAGCTAGGGTTTAATGTTTCTTTCCAGGGTTTTTTTTTTTAATTGTGAAGCAGAATTTTGTGCAAATGAGCAAATAAGTATAATTCTCAGAGTTTTAGCAAACGCATTACTCAGGTTTAAGTTTACTACCCTTTCTTTTCTTGTATTCGCTTCTTTAGCATAGTTTATGAAAATAACTACCTTCTCCCAAAAAAGGAGGAACTTGAAGAAGGACCAAGCACAGGATTATCCACAGAGTAGTATGGTCTTATCTAGGTTTTCTAAGAGTTTCCCCTCCCACTCCTGACCCTTAAGTTGCCTCTTTCCCTTCTTACTGTTTTAAAGCCAATCACTGCAAAACAAAACAAAACAAAAATCGAATAACATGCTTTACACTTTGAGTTCGATCTGGCATACTTTTAAAGGAACTTGCATCTAGTTTTCATAAAAGCTTTTAAACTATGCAACAGTGGAAACATCACATTTGAAAATTAAATGACATGAGTGATAGCCTTACTCTGTAAAATACTATATCTCTCCTCTTTTTTCTTTAGCCATGCCTCTCTTTTTTTCTGTATAGTCCTTTAGTTTAAAGTCCAGTACATTTATGTTGCATTCCTAAGATTACAAAATCTTTTTATTTCTTCAGAATCACATACCTGCTTAAGACTGTCACACATCTGCTTAGAGTAAAGGACCTTCCTGGGAGCGTGAGAGCCCATACCCAGCCTACCTCAGCCTAGCAGGACACTATAAAGGGAAGATGTAGGGTGCTTAGATGGGGGGAGCCTCAGTAATCACTCAGTAATCACTCTCACCAGTAATCAAGTTTCTAGGAGACCTAGCACAAGTACTGAGGGCTTGGTGCCTTTCCTAAAGGGTTAAGGAATCAAAATCACCGCTCATTACAAGGTTAAAGTTCCAGGGCTAATTTGAGTCTCCACCAATATATCCATACTAACAGTACTAACTTCCAATTTTGACTGAGTTACTAGCCTGAGTCTATATAAACATTAGCAACCCTGTTTTATGGATGAGAAGCTCAAGACATAGAAAGGTTAAATAGTTTACCCAAGATAAAACAGCCAGTAAGTGAGAGCCAGGATATAGACACAGGTCAGCCAAACCCCAGTGTCTCTATCAGTTGCTTTTATCCAGATGGGGCCTTGAGCCTGACACTAAGTGAAGGAAGTTGGCAAGAACCATCTGAGCATCTGTTATGTTGCCTAGTAATTCATATTTTGGAATTTGATACTTAAAAAACCATAAGAACTCAGTTCTAACTGTTGTGTTATGTGTGGCTTACAGAAAGCTTCAAGTTTAAGTCAATTCATGTATTAAATATGGAAAATTATAAAGATAGGGGTTTCCCAGACACACATCAACTGTCTTGTGTTTATTGAGACAACTTTGTCAGGGACCCAGAGAGACATGCAAAAGACAGCAGAGATCACTTTAGATTCAGTGTCTCAGAGAGATTGGTGGCTCATTATCATAGAAACCAAGACCACTCAGGCATCTAGGTATGAAATGTCTATGTATCTATGTCTGTATCTATGTCGATATCTATACCTAATCTTCATCTAGGGGACACTAAAATGAAAGAGAAAAGTTTTGCCTGTGAAATATATTGATTATAAATGTTTGAAAAAGTTGGAAAGCTTCCACGGAGGGAACCAGACTAACAGCTAAAGGAGTAGCAATCTCTTTAGGACCCACTGGAAGGGCAGGGGGCAGCTAGGCCAGCGGTACTGAACCCAGAATCTTGTCAGGGCTCTCTGCTCTTTGTGACATGTAATATTTGTGGCTTTTAGAAGAATAAATGTACTAAAGTACAACAAGGACAATGTCAGAAAAATTAAATAGAAAAAATAAATGACAAGAATTTAAAAATCAAGAGAAGCAATGTAATAAGAAAAGTGGAAATGTGAACAAAACAAGTGGAAGAATAAAACCGGCAGAGTGATAACACTGCATGACAAAATTAGGGTTGAAAGCAATTAAGATACACATGTGCTAAATAGAATAATAAAAGCATAAATAAGCCAAGATGAGCACTTGAATAATAACTGTCATCAGCTAAGAAAATACTTACAAAGATTATTTTTAAAAGAACAGGTCAAAGAACAGTTTGTGCTTTCACTGTTTGATTGTTTGATCATTTTTTATTTCAAGAAAAAAAAAAACAGAAAAAAGGGTAGAAACAATACAGAATTTCCAAAAAAAGTAAAAATCACTAGTTGATAAATTACATATTGTTATCTTAGAAGTAGTTGCTCAAGTCACAAAATCAAAGCATAAAAAGTGGACAATTAAACAATGACAGTACAAACCATTCCGTTTGATGAACTAACAAAAACTTAGTAGTATGGTTATCTATCTTGCATGCTTAAACATACGTACAGTTATATCCTTTAGAGCACTTTCTTTCCCTTTCATCATTACAATATCTATTATACATTATGGATCTTATTACTCTTTCAGTTTATTATTCTTTATACTAGAGAGACAATACAATATTTACAAATGTAAGTCTAATTTATTTCACTTATGAGGATAGTCTTGAGTCACCTCCATTTACCTATAAAAGCCTCAAGATCATGTTTTTTATAGCTGAGTAATATTCCATTGTATAAAAATATCACATCTTTTTCATCCATTTTGTGGCTTATGGGCATTTTGTTTGTTTCCAATATTTAAAGCTAGCAGATGATACGCCTCAGTAACTGAACTATGTTAGTCAACTGGAGAAAGTAGTAGAGAAGCACTGTTTTTTTGTACTAGGGCTCAAACTCATGACCTCGTGCTTGCCAGGCAGGTGCTTATGCCACTGAGCTAAATCTCGGGCCTTATGATTATGCTTTGTAATCTGAACAACTACATTGAAGATAGCAATACACAATATATTAACCGGCATTAACCTTCTATTATTTTGTTTTGAAATGCTGGGCCATTGTTTTTAGTCTTTTTTTGTTTTAAAATACAAAAAAAGTCAGGTAGTAATAAAATAAGGAAGTTATACAAGGCAGTAAATTAAGGAACAGTTTGAAAACAATAAGGACAGAAAATTAACAAGCTAAAATGACACTTAATAGTTGTATTAATGTTTAACACTGACTTCTATGTAATAGGCACTTTATACGCATTAACGTTCTTAATACAACTTTATTAAAATAATTAGGACTTTTTCAAAATATATAAGTAAAAGAATTTTTTATTAGATGACGTGATAGGGGAAGCAGACATCAGAGCACAATAGCAAAAATAATTTTTTTTGAAAGTTAACAAAATGGGCCAGCAAAATGTCTATTTTCATTCCTTTTCTCATGTAAATATTTTAACTTTAGGAAAATATCAGGTGCTTGATCTGTCACTTTTCATTTTTCCTCTAGACCATAAGTTTCTGAAGTACCTGGTGATATAAATAAATGTCTGCTCCTTTTCTCTCTTGTCTTACTATGATTATCCTTTCTTATTTTCAATCCTTGGTTTTAAAATTTTCCACGCATAGACTCCACAGCCTAGAACCTACAAGGTAGGTTCAAAAACTATGGTGAATTTTTAAAGTCAAAAAAATTATTATGGTAAAAATCATAGTTCCCTAATCCCCCTCAAAATACCTCACCTCTCTTCAAACACACTTTCTTATCCTGTCATTCTTGCCATTTTCTGAGCAGTTCCAGAAGTCCTCTTTCCTGAGTGTCTTTAGATTCAGTAGTTGTGGTTGCCTCTACATACTGAACTGATTCAAAATACTTACATTTCATTGTCATTTTGACTTCGGGGAGCAGCCAGAAATCTCACAGTGCTAGAGCCAGTGAGTACGGTGGATGGGGCCCCATGCAATGTTTTTATTTGGTAGAAGTTGCTTGTAAACCTTTTATCCACTAGAAGTGATCAAAATATACTGTGAGTGTTGAAATTTTTTAAATGTATGATAGTAAAAGACAGCTTGCTATTAATTTCCTTCAGCATATTCTTTCTCACTTTGGACACACTTCTCTGGCCATCCTTGACAATGTATCTTTCCCTGTAATTTTTTAAAAAATTTTACGATCACCATAGTTTTCAATCATCCCTTGTATGGCAGTGGAAAAACCTAAGATCCTGCTCAACTCACCTGACTTTGCTCAGACCTGTCCTATGGAAGTGCTTCCCAGTCTACATACCACTCTGCGGTTGACATGAGTGTGCCTTTCGGATACTTGCCTGCATTTACCTCGAGCACAGATTTTTGAAAAATGAAATCACAGTTTCGTGTCCCACCCCTTAACTCAGTCCTGGCATATAGTAGGTGTTTAATGAATACTTTTTGAAATGAGTCTAGTTGAACTTATTATCAATGTGGATTTTGTTGGTGGTGGCCATGTTTTTGTTTTTGTTTTTGTTTTTGTTTTTGTTTTGGAGACATATGTTTCCACCAGCCAGGAGATTATTGCAGTTGGGAGTTCCTACAACCCCCAAAAGCATATTTTTTGTTTGCTTTTGTTATTGTTTTTTGCAGAGCCTCTCTCCCCCAAAAAGAATAACATGTTTTCTTTGCCCTTCTCTTTATATTGACCCTATCCTGGTACCCATCTTTTACCTCCAACCTTGTATGCTATAATTGTCACCAATTCATGCTAGAACTCTCATATGTGTATTTATTCAGACCTCAGATACTTGTTGCTTGTTTTTCTCTTCTCCATACTTTTCTGTGAGGCAGGTGCTATCTGTGTGGCTTTGAGTTGAATCCACGCCACATCCCTCTCTTTATTCCCTCCTTTGTTCAGGAGGCATTTTCTTACCATCTGTTATTAACCAGTAATTGTGCTGGGAATACAGACAGAGAAAATAGAGAGGAGACCTGTGCCCATTCACCATCATATCTAAGCTCATTTCTCTGTCGAGCCTGTTTCATTGAGTCATATTTGTCATGCAAAGGGAAAAACAACTAAGGGCTTTTATAGGTGACTGCTTTATATCCAAGACCATTCTAAAATCGCTTGCTAATGTTCTCTTTGGAGAAAAGAGCGCCGGTTCCCTTAGCCTTTTGATCCAGTACTTGTATTCAGCAAGAGTCACACTATCTTTCCTGCTCTAGTGAGCTCTGGAGGTCACTGCATGGACCAAAACCTACGTGAGAAGTGAACTTCCCTCCTAGGCATTATTTAAATCTTATATTTACTTTGTCCTTCATTACAAATTAATATTCACTATAGAAAATGTGGAAAAGGTAGGAAAATCACACAGAAGAAAACTACTGCTTTTTTTTTTCATCTGGCCTTCAAGCATTTTGTGTGTAAGTGTATATTTTTGGTATGGGTGTAAAAAAGTTACATATCATTTTGTAACCTACTTATTTCACTAAAAATATGTTATGAATATTTTCCATATTATTAAACATTCTTCTCAAACAGAACTTTAAATAACTGCCATTTTGGAACCTGTTAGAGGGCAAGTGAATAATTTTTTTTTACTATTATTAATGACGCTGGTAATTTTTTAACACAGAAAATGCTATGCATGTTTTTATTACTTCCTTGGTTAACTTCCTAGAAATAGAATTGCTAGTTCAAAGAATATGAACCAATCTAAGGTCTTTGTGGTGTATTGTAAACTGTTCTGGAAAGTTCTACTAAGTTATGGTTCCTGCTAGCAGTTTATGATAGTTCCCATTTCCCCACATCTTAAGTAACAGTGTCTTCACAGTTTTTGGATCTTTGTGAATTATTTTATTTTAATTTGTATCCCTTTGATTACTAATGAGGTTGTACATTTTTCATGTTTATTGGTCTTTTATATGTATTCTTGAAATACTCATCTTTTTCTTACACAATAAGTGTATTAATCCTTTTGTAGTTGGCCAACATTTAGAGAATAGAGAACTCCGCTTTCAAAGGAGGACTCAGAATAAGACTCTAACTCTCGTCATATTTCTTCAGAAAGTTTTTCAAAGGGAAAGCAGGACAATTAGTAACACTGGTAATGATTTTCCAAAAAGAAAACAAATTATCCTGCAATCAAAGTTAACTTGGTATTTCCTACATTTTTGATCTATTACAAAAACTCAAGGGTTATAAAATAGAAACTAAAGATAACCTTAAAAAGCCTCCAGATGTGTTGGTCAGTTTAAAATTTCTTTGAAGATTTACTCTTTGTCTAGTGTTAAGCTAAATAGCTATGCCCTTGACTAATTGATAGCCATATTAAAGAAATAAAATCTACATATACTTTAACAGCTTTCTTAAGATCCTAGATAAACTGGAGTCAAAGAAATGGTCCTTTGATTGAGTAGGTTTTTTTTCTAACTTTGGGTGCTGTGTCTGTCTCCTTGAGTCTTCTTTCACCATGTGTAAATAGCATAATCTTCCAGGGCACTGAACTCTAACATCTCTCCATTATCTGCTTGTCCTTTCTCATTCTGCACCAGCACATATATAGAAAACCCCAGTCAGCCCTTTATACAGCTGGAATATTTCCACGGGGGAGATTTTTAGAACTGCTTAAAGAGAAACACATCAAAATTTTAAAAATCAAACACCCTTACACTTGGATGAAAATCCCAGAATTAAGGAAGGCATCCCATAGTATCCACTGGCATCTCTAGGGTGATGAACTCAGCACTTTTGAGTCTGTAAATTATTTCTGAGCTCTTGCTCTCTTTTCATCAGTAAATAAAATTTTCAAACAACAGTATCCTCCTATAAGCAACTGAGGCGCGGTGGAGGCTGGCACCCCATCCTAGCACATCCCCTTCAGCGTCTTCTGTCTGCACCCCCCACCCAGCTCCCCACCATATCTCCCCCACCCTTCTGTTAGCTGTAATGACCCTGCAAACACTAAATGGCATTTGAGTGCATTAAGCAGCAAACTCTCTAGTGACATAGCAATTATGGCTCTGAAATAGATTTGGTGCGTCACGGAAGATAAGGGTTTTGAAAGTTTCTGTTGTGATTATAGCCTGTAACTCCCACAAATAATAGGCTTCAAAATAAGAGGCTGCCAACGGAGCCTTTGTGGCTTTGTCTCAGTGATGGCACGTAAATTGCTATTAATGTCCTAAGTGTACTTGAATATGCCAGTCTTTGGGATGTGGAGTTGGCTCAGTGTCTCTCTTTCCACGGCATGTCATTGTTGCTCTGATAATCTGGGATAATTGCTGTCTCTTGCATGGTCAGAAAAGTGTAAGAGGGTTAGCTTCCTGTGTGACGATAAATAGCCTCGGGCTTTACACCACAAGGGCACATGCACAGACGGGCTGTGTGTGTTCCACATGTCGCCACTGCTCGTCTTCACATACAGCCTATGTGTGCCCTGTGTGAATAATAGTGTTGTCAACAAAGCCAAAGCAAAATCAGACACTGTAGAAGTGGGATGAAGAATTCATTTCTGTATAGGATAAGCCAGTCGGGAAATTTATACTGAGAGTTTTTAAAACTACCCTTTGCTTGAGTTATCTAGATTTAGCTACATGCATAAACATGCCATCTGTTGCCTTGGGTACCTTCTCTTTTCCAGCATTACCGGCTTCTGTGTGTATGTGTGTGCGCATACATGCTATGAGCTCATAGAAGCTATGAGCATGCATTAGCTGTATATGACTATAAGGAAGTATGTGGAAACGACGCATGTTTTTAACATTATGTTGATGTGTAGAAAGCTATGTGTTTTAGTTTGTGCAGTTCTGAGGATAGAGGATGTTTATTCAGACAAAAATAGAATTCTCTTCACTCGGACACCTCTATTTAGCTAAATCAAGCCGAGCTTATTTTTCTTTGCCAGGAGATCAGGATAACCTTTGAAAAGTTAAGGAAAATCAAACTTGAAGTTTTAACCTCCCCTATGTACCTTTAGCTTAAGGACCAAGTAAGTCTGTGGGAAACATTTTGCGTAACTGTCCCATTTATACTTTGAACGGAAATGAGAAAGAGTCCTGAATATGTACACCGTCTTCTAGTGCATGTGAGCAAAAGCAGCACAAGGAAAACTGCTTTCAGTGTCTCACATGCCTTATGTAGCAGTATTGATCCTGGGCTTTCACACCAGATTAATTTAGAAAAGGATAAATCAAAGAAGGAGCCAAAGCAGATCATGACCTTGGAGTTGACCTCTAATCACTCTTGCAGCACTAGGAAGCTGGGAGTCCTGCTGGTGGACTTGACCGAGCATCCCTCACCGAGCCGATAAAATTGGAGATGGTGACTTGTAATAGCAGAGTCTATATTCATACCAAGTGAATGTGGATCAGATTGGCCATCTTATTATTCAGGTTGTAGGACTTTGCATTGTGAGCATAAGAGAAAATATATTGTTTGAACTGGCAAGATGGTGCCACTCCTGAAGATCCCACTGCAGAAGTACAATCCCAGAGGGGTAATGTGTTGGGTAGATGGGTAGATGTGTTGTGGCTTGATAGTGATACAGGTTGGCATCCCCTGACTTTTCTGAAGCTGGTCTTATCATTTATATGTTCTAGCATCTACTGCTTAACACAAAGATTTCCCCAAGGGACACCAAAAAGCATATGCTGACAGCAGCCACTTGGCATGGGTTGAGCACACACTCAGATGACCCCAACTCCTGATGCCTGAAACCACCAAAAGGCAGTGAAACTTAGTGGGAACTAAATTTGGTCGATCCTAGTGTCTGAGTTCTAGTTTCCTGTCCTGAGAAGTAGGGAGGAGTTCACATTGGATATATGTGCTGTTACATGTTTGTGCCCCAGAGTGAGAATATCACCCCTTCCTGCCTGGCAGTGTATTTGTAATGGGCTGCAGTAACCAGGGGGCCCTGTGGGCTGCGGGATACCCACAGAAGCCTTCAAAGCATTCATGTCTTCATCCATTCAACTTAAGTGATTAGTTGAGCAGCTAGTGTGTCAGGCATGATCTTTTCCTCTACTGGCTTCTTATGATTTACTGTCCCACTGGGGGTAATAATCAAAGTGAGCCCTCTGTATGACCTTTAAATCCAAGCATAATTGGGCCCTACCACTCTTCTTTGGTGCCAGTCTGTGCTGTGCTCCTTTCTTTCTGGCCTTCTTTAGAGCCTTTATGTAGGCTTCTTTGTTAACTGCCTCAAAATGCCTTCAACCCACTTTTTGCCTAATTTCTGTTCATCTCCAGGCTGGCTTGTAGAAACCCCAGTCAGGTCATTATATTGTACTCTCCCCTAACACTTAAAACTGTCTAGACTCTACATATGTTCTTTTGATTATCTACCAGAAGAAGGAAGGCTCTTTCCCATTAAACAGTAAACTCCTTGAGAGTAGAAACTGTACTTCTTAAAAATTGTGTTCTACCTATCAACATATGCACAGTATATAGCACAAAGTATGCACTGAATATTTATTTCCAGAATAAAAAACTAAACAATTACAGGAGAAAAAATATCTGGTGCTCACATGAAGATTTAAAAAGATAAATAGAAGCTGCATGTGATTAAATGTCAAAATGAAGGGTCACTAAGTCGGTGGCACTAGAATTTAGAGAAGCAGGTGAGGTTGCAATGGGTCTTGAAGAAATCTACGAGAAGGTGATGACTCTCAAGCTGAGTCTTGAAAGACAGTGTGGATTCATGCTAAGAATCCAAACAGGGCCAGGCAAGAAACTCTTACCTGGTTTGTCTGTAATGGAGGCTCTCGCTTTGGCAGTGGACAATCAAGTATTTCTTTGCAGCATCTTAAACTCCAAAAGTCTTTCCAGCAAGGGTATCCATTCCCTACCAGGAAAGGCTGATTGCACTGTTGATCTTTCTGAGCATTGCAGAGCACACAACAAGATCATGGGGCTCAAGAAGTTGCCGTAGGAGCCAAACCACACAAAGCTGTGAGATGTGATACTGAGGCACAGCTACCAGGGACTAAACTGGTGATGGTAGGGGGCAATCAGAGGGGGTACCTCCAGGAGTCAAGGGCTCATGGAAACAGAAATCCAAGAGTGAGGAACAGAACAAGATGACCTAGGCAGAGGACTGACTTACGGGAAATACAGTAGCAGGGAGTGGTTGATGAGCGGAGGGTCTACAGGAAGATTCACTTCCAAGAGCAAGACATTGCTTTAGTCTGAAAGGAAGTGCAATAAACAGCAGGAAGATAAGCAGAAGCTAGGTATAGGTTTGGTAGAGGCAGCCATGCACATATTTCTGTGCAAAGATATTGATGTAAAAAGTCAAATTAAGACAAGCAGTTGATTCTGAGTTACCTATGGACCAAACCAGTTCAGCAGATTCCTTCTGAGAATGTAGACGAAGCTGCCAGATTTAGCAAGTGGAAAAACTGTGTGCAGCACACTTAGGCTAAAGCAATGATTTGTTGTTTATCACAAATTCAAATTTAATGAGGTGGCCTATATTTTCTAGGCCAGTTTCATTAGCAGATCCCATGGTGCAGCCCTGGAAAGAGAAGAGATACTGAAACAATTCCCTATATGCCATTTCAGGGCTGTGATCTTTTGGTACATGTTTGGAGTTCCCATGGTGCCTGAGGTGGTGGCACAGGGACTGATCAGATTTAGGACAGAATTTGTCCTTTGTCCAGTGTCCTTCTTGCTGAGATTATATGTGTAACTGTGGCATTGCAACAGCCAAGATTCAATGTCCTTGTCAACCATTTTCCCTGAAAACAAAACAGAGAAGTATAAATAATAATCATAGCTATTTGTTTGGAATACGCTATGAAGTACTGGACCTCCCTAATGGCTATTTTGCAAGAGAATGGTTTACTGCCTGGATGCAAAAGTTATCCAGAAAATTGTACTTGCTTCTGCTTTGCTTTTTGCATATGTTCTAGATATTCACAGCTTTGTACGTGTATTACTGAATTATGGAATTCAGGGACCTGATACCAAATGTCCTTCTTCAGTGGAGAACGAACGTTATAGTACCACTAAATGTATGTTTATGAGACATTTATCAAAGTCTGAGATGTGTCCAACACTGTGATAGGCACTTTGAATCAAAGATAAAATCCATCACCTTGCTCTCTGGTCTGGTAGGTGAGACAGTCCACCTGTCTCACCATGTTTGGGATGACAAATGCGGTGTAGCACCTCAAGTATTACAGTTGGGTATGTACAGAGAACTGGGGAGCCTGCGGGAGAAAGAGACATTGCCAGGTACCAGGTAGAGTGGCAAGGATATTTAAACTCAATCTTGCAAAACAGGCATAGAGTTAACGGATGTAATGAGGTGAATGAGAACACTGTTTACAAAGGGAAAGAAGCAAACCTGCTCTGTGCTAGGAATTCCTAAGTAGCAAGAGACAAGTGGAAGATTAAAAGAGAGTGGAAGTGAGCATAATCAAGGACACTGTAGACTTGATTAGCACGCCAATGCTCGTGGCGGCCAGGGGGAAGTCACTGAAGGTTTAAACAAGTAGGTGCCATGTTCACAGCCACTTTTCGGAATGACCCCCTTCTGGTAGCAGCTAGAGAGAGGGCTGGAGGAGAGCGAGACTGGCTACAGATCTGCCTACCAGTGTAAAGTTCCCAGGGAAGTGATGAATCAGAAGCTGACCCCTGGGGGAGTTTCCAATAGCATCTCTTGATCCCAAAGCGTCCCCTGGTCAGCGCTCACTGTGTGATCTAGGGAAAGTGTTACATAAATCAGGAAAATACAGTTCACCTGGGCCAATAGAAGAGTGATGAACCGAAGATGAGGCTTCTCTGGTGTAAGCTGACATCTCCAGGATATATTAAATATGCTGTGTGTGTGTGTGACACACATGTATAAGCGTGTGTATAGATGGAAGATAAGATGTGTGTGTCTGTCTTCCCCACTGGCTGGTCCCACCAGCACCTGGTGATTGAGGGCCTGGAGCACGTACATCTCACCCCCGCTGAAGCCATCTCTGGTAATGGCATCTGGCCCGTATGCAGATCTAGCTCCACTCCGTGCTGACATCAGCTGGTTTGTGGCACCTCAGCGTATTTCTGGGTTGCAAATGAGAGTTTCTTAGTGCCAGGCTCACTTGGGCTGTCACATCAGGTGATGAATTCTCTGCATCAACAGCGTGCTGCTAAGGTAAGCACAGAGGAAGAGCCTGAAGAAGAGGAGATGGGACAGGCGCTTCTCAGTTCAGCAGGCAGAGTTCTGGCCTAAAAGCACTCCTGGATCCCCAGCAGCTAGGGAGAGGGAACTACAGAAGGTGCCGTTCTGGTTGAAGGAGGTGGCAGGGAAGATAGAGGTCATGGTTTCAGCGGCAGTTCTTTCGGGTGTTTGACACAGGGTCTTGCTGTGAAGTTCGGACTGGCTTTAAACTCACTGTGTAGCCCAGGCTAGCCTCAAACTCATGATCCTCCTGCTTCGGCCCCCCACTGTTGGAACTACAGGTGTGCACCACTGTGCCCAGCTTAACTACAATTCTGCATCTTGTGTTTTGTCAGAGACACTAGGTAGGCTGTCTCTCCTCAGACAGGCATGCTTTGCTTTATCCTTAAATGGGGTTCTTGCAAGATTTGGTACATAGCAAATTATGTGCCACACTCATGAGGGTAGGCTATACAGATACTCTGTTCTGAAATGCTTTATTCCCAGCTATCTTTAATGTGAGTTTGAAAAACCCAGATTTTATCTTGGAGAGGTGATGTGTGTTGTCTACTTTTACATCCTCTTAGTGCCCTCTTCCATGAGGCTGCAGGTGGAGCTGGCTATGCAGGCCTTAGGCTTCATCTGTTAGAATTAGAAGTCAGTTAGTTGGGCCATGCTTGCCCAGGGTGTGGTATTACCTGTAGGAGAGGATGTAGCCTCTCTTCCGGTCCTGATTTTGGAGCTCAGGAGGACACTTTTGCTTTTGCAGATTCCCCCTCCCAGCCCTGGAACCCCTCACGGTGGTTTCTGACTTTAGAATTTTGAAGACTGCATCCAGCAATCAGAGAGTGAAGAGGAGAGTGTGGGTGCAAAAGAAAAAATAAAAGTCTTACTTCCTGCCAGCCCTGAACAGTTGTTAGTGAGAGCATCTCCTCCACTCTCACTGTGCTTAGAGATAAATAAACACAAAGGTGGAGCTTCCTACTTAATATTCACCCACAGTGGAAGAAGAGGGAAGAAATTGGTCCCCAGGGCTACCTCAGCAGGAAGCCAGGTCAGCTGTTTCCCAAGGCTGTGCAGCCTCTGAATGCCTTACTTTAAAGCAGGAAGGATCCAGCTGAAGAAGCCAAAGAGATTTACAGGAACCCGGGAAGTTAGATTTGCTCACACTTTCTGACCTACTGCTGGTTTCAGCAACATTGGCAGCCAGCAGTGTAGACAGTGTAAAGCACCTCCATAGAAAAGAGTCCTTCCACATTTCCCAGTGTTAGAAGTACTGGTTCTACAAAGCACTTGTGTTTGTGTAACCTGGACCTCAGGGGCAGCAGTGACCTAAATTTGGCAACAAGCAGGGTGTCATGGTTGTAATATCCTGGGGAAGGGGAACCCACAGTTCTGTTGTGCTCAGGTCCCCGGAATATAGGATTCTTGGGGCTAACTAGGAGGGTCTCAGGTACACAGGAGTGATCCCCATCTGAAACAGGCATATGTGCCCACGTGTGTGTCTCTGTATTTGTGGGTGGCAGAGGGGTGGAAAAAGCTATAGAGGTTTATTGTAGATATTTGGTTTTGGTAGGATGTTCTATGTATTTTCTTCACCAGGCATACTTCAGTTGTTAGTTTTGATATCTGGTTGAAGTTCCTGTCTCCACTCTCTGTGAGTTCTCTGTACCCTCTGGTGTCTTGTGCGCTGGTCTGAGAAAGCAGAACTTTTAAGAAGAGTTCAGATGTTTACTATTTGAGTTATTTGGCCCAGAGATAACTCAGAAAGAATTCTGCCAGAACCATCAGGCCATTAAAGAATGCTTTGCCCACTATTTTCTAATGAAGGACTGAAGAGTTCATTCTCTTTACTCGTGACTTCACTGGTGACACCAATTATTATTATTTTTGTGGAATTAAATAGTAGTTACTGGTAGTGATATGTGACTAATATAGTGCAACCTCTTTGCAACATGTGTCATGACAGGGATGCAAAACTTTTTCATAGGGCTTCCTTATCTACTTTGTCTCATGCAAGGCTGATCCTAAAAGATATGACTTTGAATTTTTCATTTTTTAGTAGTATTTTTCACTGCATCACAAATTTGTATGTAAAGAATCTTTGTCATGTTTCCGTAAAATCCCATACTGTTCAATCAACCCACACACCAATACCAATTTACACCCTCCACACCCATATACCTATCTCTCTTTCTCTCTATCTATCATCTATTATTTATCTACCCATAACTATCTGGTAAACATACACATATAAAAGGATTATTGACACAGACAGATATCAAAATGCTAACAGTAATTATCTCTTAGTAGTAAAATTATGGGTATTGAACATGTCCCTCTTTATGCTTTTCTGTTTTCCAAATATTGCATGATAAGCATATCTTACCTTTCACACACACAGACAAAAAAAGGTAATGTGCTAAAAAATTTTCTACAGTTAAAAAATAAGTATAACTGCGGTTCTCAGCCAACCTAAAATGGCACCAGGATGTATACATTTGTGATTGGGAGGGAGCTGAAAATATCATCTTTTCCCGATATACCAGCATTATGAATCTGAATTCATTCTGTCTCGATTTGAATTATATGGCAGAGTCTTGGCCCCGAGAAGATGAAAAAGCCTTCTCTTATGAAAGAAGGAATTATCTTCCTCTCATAGTCCTCTGCTGAATGCCCCTATCATGAACAACAGGGAGAGGTCTTCCAACAGGAGCGAGTGGGGTGGGGAAGCAGCTGATGGGATTAGGAGCTAGGAGTTCGAGAGCAGTTATTCATGAGCCTATGGTGCAGGGGACATGTTCTTGGCATTTCCCGGGATGAATGCTTGCCTCTTGGAACCCATGTATGCTCAATAAGAGGGGACAACAAAATCTACCCTCCTGTTCAAGTGAATGTTGGGAGCTACTTTGAATTTTCCTGGGGAATGGAAGCATCATTTGGGCAAGCCAATAACAATGCCAAGTAGGTGGAAGGGGCAGACAAGTGGGAGCTAGGACCAGAGGTGAGAAGGCCTATACAGGTTCCATCTTGGTTGTGGAACAGGAAGGCTGATTTGCTTTTACAGCTCTGCTTGTCCATGAATGAAATATGAACAGACATTTGTTAACCCCTATTAAGCGCCAGGTTCTTTCCTACATACTATGGCAGAGTAGAAGTGGGGTTCCTTCCCAAGTGGGAATAATAATTCCTGCGCTTTCCACTCAAATTTTTCAAACAATAAAATGAAAGTACAATAGAAAATATATTTACCATAAATATGTAAGACCTGCTTTGTTCAACATTAGTATTTATAGAGGTGAAAGGACACAGTGATTAGTGGGGAAAGACATTTTAGGACAATTTGTTCATTGCCTTAGAAACATGCACAATTATGGACTGTGCACCATGAATTAACTTCCGTAGCAAATCTTTCTTCAACTATTTTCATTCTGGGATGGTCTTCAAAAGTGCTGGTCACTACATGAATCCTTCTAGAGCAATTCCACTATTGTGGCAGCTTCTAGATCTAGAGCTTTAGAAAAATGACCTTTGAAGGTCAATCCCACAGCCCCTCCAACACATTCACAGAGACATATCCTACAGTCCTGGCTACCCTGTTTTATTTTCATGTTCTCCAGAGCCACCCTCTGTTTCTCAAGGCTTTCTTGAGCAAGTATTTCCTCCATAAGGTCCAGAAATTCCTGCTCCAATGGTCACAAGGTCACTAGTGTTTTCTGCAACCTTCCTAATACAGGGGCTTTGCTGGTTATTAGGTTCTGCTTTGAGTTATGGTTCATTGGTGGGCTTGTCTGACCTTCTTCTTTGAGGATATGTGCCCTAGCTCTCTCCTCATCATATGCTGAAGAGCTTCTAGTACAGAACTTTGCATAGAACAGAGATCTGCAATCCCATAAGCCTAGAATACTCAGAGCTAGGAAGGACCTCAGAAGACAATTGGGCCACCTTTTCTATTTTTCAAAATGAGGAGGCCAAGGTCATAGAGGTTAAAGGCACTTCACTATTGTCAACAGTTGCTTGCTACCAACAAGGGTCAGGGTGAGACCCAAACAACAAAACCACCAGTCAGGTCTCTTGACTTTGAGGATAGCATCATTCCATCAATGGCTGGGACTTAATCAAGAGGTCTTTGAGAAGTTCAGATGCATCACACATGTGGGAGGGCTAGCCCTGTGCCCAAAGACTCCCTGGGAGAACCTGAATCACCCACGGGTGGGGGGATATTATTACCAACTGCGATGAGTGTCCCCCCGTGCCACACACTGTGTTAGGTCCCTTACACAAGTTGCCTCGTTGTCATTGTCTGCTCAAAACAACCACCCAATCACAGAGAACTGACTTCTCTCCCTTTTTCCCTTCTAGGCTAATGGAGGTTGGCAGGATGCTACTACCCCTTCATCAGTGACCTCCCCTACAGAAGGCCCTGGCAGTGTTCACTCTGATACCTCCAACTGATCTCCCAGCAATCGCATCCCGGCTGACCCTGTGCCCCAGTTGGGGCAGGGGCAGGAGGGAGGGTTTCTCTCCCAACGCTGAAGCGGTCAGACTGGAGGTCGAAGCAATCAGCAAACACAATAAGAGTCTCCTTCTCTTCTCTTCTTTGGGATGCTATTTCAGCCAATCTGGACACTTCTTTATACTCTCTTCCCTTTTTTTTCTGGGTAGAAGCCACCCTCCCCTGCCTCCAGCTCTCAGCCTGGTTTCCGTCATCTTCCCTGCCTACTCTCCTCTGTTCTAGCCTCCCGGGGTCCCTGCCCTTCATCACATCACTGAAGGATATTTTCAACAATTAGAGGAATTTAAAGAGGACAAAAAAATTACAAAGAAAATAATAAAAGTGTTTGTATGTTTTCATGCTGGTGGTTTGAGGAGCCAAATTTGCCTCCCTTGGACCCTTTGCTCTCGATGTTAACAGGCAATCCTTCTCTGTTTCTCTTGTTACTCTCACTACCTCTTAGCAGGAATACACCACATTGCCTCCTCATCCCAGGCCTCCCTGTCTCCTCTTGCTCCTTCTCCCTGGGGACAATCCTGATGGGAACTCTGGCCTCTTTCTTCCCAGCCCCAGGTATTCCCTGGGGACTGCTATAGGTGGGCTTCTCCAGGCGCCCCACTTCCCAACCTCAGCTTTACTAGGTGGATTCCCAAGCAGGGAGTCAAACAGCAGGGAGGGCAGGAGGAATAGGAAGGGAAAAATTCCTACAGCCTTGCTTCCACTCCCCCACAGCTCCCGGTTTCAGAGGCACAGTCTTTGGAGACCATCACACACCTAGGAAGCACTGTCCAAACCTGACTACAAATCAGGCCTCAGTGAGGCATGGCGATGAAGGCGTCAGTGAGGAGTGGAAGGTTCTGTCCCTGAAGCCCTCCGGTGCCCTTCACGCCTGTGCACACACATGGGGATACATGCACACTCTCACGCCTTTACCACTTTCCCAAGACGCCATGTGCAAATGCATACATTAGCGGTCATAGCACTCTCTCTGGGAACCTTAGGAGGGGGAATTAGCAACTCTGAGTGAAGGTCCCTGACACAGAGAAGCAATATGTGCCTGGGGCTTCTAGGACCAGCAAGCCCACTAACACACATTTACCAGTGTAGCTTGCGCAGGACTTTCTTTTGATGAAGATCACGTTTCCAGGGTCAACTACTCCTGTTCTTGCCACTGTTAGAGCTCTCAGGGTGCCACACACAGTACTTACAAATGTCTGTCATGGATTTGCCTGTTTGATTTTTGTTTTTCTAGAAGGCACATTGCATTCATTATCCAAAGTGTTCTGTTGCATCGTTCTTGATCCTGACCGTGTCCTCCGGAGGAGAAAGTGGTGTAAGAACGTGGTTCGAGTGAATGTTTTGCTAGCTTAATTTGAAGACATGAGAGGCATGGAAAAGGCTGATAATGTTTTCATCAAAATCATCACGGGGACTTGTATTCCCTGGGGATATCTAAGAGGAAATAGCATATGCTAGAAAGTTACTCTCTGATGTCACCTGAGCATACCTTCTTCATCGCCAATTCTGCTGGCAATAAAGATGGCAGCTCTTTGCCTTGATTAAGTAAGAGGTGGTCAGATCTTTCGGTCCCTAATTGTCTTCATCTGTAAAGTGAGAATTACTGTTTGGCTCACCGATAGGCATGTGAGAGACTGAATAACTTGAACTCATTAATAATCAATCTGAAAATGTGAAGTTAGGGGAAGCGACATCCCTAAGATAAACTTGTTTGTGCTCTGTCAGGACAATAAGTGGTTTTCTTGTTCTAACTTCTGTACCCTGATGTCATTGCCATGATGACAAAGAGTTGTTTTTTAGCTTTGGGGTGGGTGTTGGTTTGGTTTTGGCCTGTTCGGTTTCTTAGGGTAGAAGGAAGCTTCCCAATTGGGAAAATAGTACCAGTTTTATTTGTACTTGAATCCAATAGGTAGCTTTAAAAGCAACTGACTCCTATCACATCCAGTATGCTTGAAAAGCTTCTAGGGAAGTTTAGGAGACCCTCCGGGGTGAGGATGGGCAGACAACAGGATTGTGAAAAGTCTGCATACTACTATAGTAATGAACACTCTTCCTCCGTGTGTGCGTGAAGATGGGGACACTACCTAAGAAACAAGATTTGTCTATTTGAAGAAAATGAGAAAAGTAAACATTAGGCAAAATGAAATTAAGCCTAGATGGCCAAGATACTAGAAAGACTATCTTTACTAACCTATCCTATATTCAAACAGCGGTAGATGATAGGATAACTAGAAGGCACATCTTTGTGACAACTCTAGTGAGACCCACGGGGAAGTTTGTCTTAGGGGCAGGAAAATATCGGAAGTAAGCACATAGGAACACAGTTGAATCACATCATATGACAGGGCCAAGTATATAAGAAACACAGAAGGTTTCTCTAGGAAACGAAGAGCGACTCCCGCTGTGGACTGAACGATTGCCACATTAAGTTAATGAAAAATAGCAGAGCGGTGCTACATTTGCACAGGCAGTCTTCCCCACCTCCAAGCAGCAGTTTGCACTGGTGGTCACCTCCCACAGCATTTTCCCCACTCAGCACTTTACTAGGTCCCCTTTACATCCAACACCACTCTCACAGCCTCCCCTTCAAGCTCTGTCACATCCAACATGGCAGCCACAGATCTCTCCATATTACCTGGAGCTCCCAGTGGCAGCTGAAAGGTAGAGTAAGAAGTGCATGCCTCTGGAAACACAGTTCCTCAGAATTGGTAACAGGTCAGTCCTACAAGAACCAAAATGTGCCCAGGGATTTCTTCATTTTCTAGTGAAAATGGGAGTGCTCCCATGTCCTTGACAGCAGTTTTCCCCCAGGAAATGATAGTAGACCTTGGGTTTGCCCACCTGTAACTCTTCATCATATCCTTCTTTCCATCCCTAACTCCTCCTTCTGGCGGGGAATTGACTCCTGGGCAGTACTTTTGCCAAGTGGCACCTTCTTTTGATTTATTTTTTTATTTTGCTGTGGTGGTGGTTCTTTATTTGCTAGTTGCCTTTTCTCACACCTTGTTCCCTACTTTCCTTCTGCTCTTTATTTTTCTGCCCAGAAAAACCTGACTTCGATACCAAAAAAAGATGAAACTACAGAAACTCAAATTTAAAAAAAACTTTAAAAAAAACAAAAAAATACTCAACGATTCTTTCAGCTTTATTAACATTTTCCATTGTTTCTTGCGACTTGTGTCTTGTTCTTTGTAGTATTGATGATGAACATTTGATAATGAATGTTCTTGTATATTCAGATAAAGAAAAAAAAACCAAAAAAGCGGTCTGAATTTAATAGTGTTTATAATAAAAATTTTAAAAATGACCCTCATAGCACGCAAAACAGGATGGGGAACTCTCCTTCTTTCTGTGACAATACGCATCATTCCTGCATTAGTTTTTAATACCAAACTACCTACATTCATCATTTCTCCCATTTTTCTTTTATTTTCTTGCATTTGTGAATTAGTTCAAGAATGCTAGAAAAGTGTCGAGTTGTGCACATTCATTTCTTGTTTCACAATGTTTAAAAGTGACAGTAATTCATTTTGTAAACTAAAAAAAAGTTGGAATAGTGAGCATAATAGGTACAACCTAACACATTATTATGTTTATTAACTTTGAGACCCAAAAATAAATTCTTTTCTTTTCTTTACTCCTGCTCTTAAAAAATACAGAAAAAAAAGTTTTGTTTTGTGTTATTTTTGGTTTGTTTATGGGGGGGCCTTTTTTTAAATTGTCAGGATTATGATCTTGCTATTTTTGTTCATTAAATATGTATACAAGGTGATGTGAAAAGATGGCATTGGTAGAATAGACTGTTTCCTTGTTCTGCTTTGCTTCAGAATTCAGCTGAGGTCAAAGCCAGAAACAAAGCCCATGTTGATGTCTCCTTGCTGACCTGCATTTCCCAGATGTGTGACACTCCTGCAGTCCCTGGGAAAAATAGTCTGGGACTTGTTTCCCCTTTTGGACTTTAAAACTTCAAGGAATAATCCCAGGGGTCTTTTTATACTGTAGGAAGCAGTTTTTGCCTTGGCTGATTCTGAATATCACAATCAAGTGCTTTCTTTCTCCATGATTAATAACAATATTCCATGAGACCTTTCCCAACCAGAGAGGATTTTTCTTCCAACAGAACCCATAGAAGATACTAGCTCAATATACACTATGGACTTAATGGAATAAATCCAGGAAGGAAACTCTCAGTCTTTCTGCTTGCTGATCCTAAGTCCTGATTTTGAATGAAAAGGTGATGAGATATTTAACCAGACTCCATGCTATAGTTTTAATGCTAAAAAATTAAGCATAAATAATTGACCATACATAACTATTAAGTCTTCTTAAAGCAAATCACAAAGCCAGATTGGTTTGGAATATTTTTATTAGTTACAGGAGAAAAGAAAGCAATATTATCTGGAAGAAACTTAATTTTAGACATCTCTCAAGAAAGAAACATGAAGAAAGAATGGAGAATTTTGGAGCAACACTTTAGGAAGCATTCCCACACAAATACATGACACTCTCTAACTCAGAACAAAATAAAGATGAACTTTTCACATCACCTTTATGGTTTCAATCCCTAGCTCAAAGCTTTCTGGAAACTTTTATTATTTTTGTAAACATTTTTTTTCTTTTGTTTAAAAAAAAATGTCCCTAATCCCCTTTCTCTCTTATTACTTCTTTTCTTTCCTTTGGTGTTTTCATTTTGAAGTGCTTTCCTTTGGCTGTTGGTTTTATCTTCCACCTTTCTCCCCCTCCCCTTTTCTTGTTATTCAGAGTATAAACCTGCAAAGCTCTGCTCTGTTTTGGTTTTGAAAGTTTAAGCTTTTCTGCTTTTGTGAGAGCACAGGCTTCTGTCCTTTTTGATTCCAACTTGAACTTTTGTGTTCTCTAATGATACTAACACGGTGTAGGTTTTACAGTCTCCTAATTTGTACTGGTAATGCATATTCCAAATAAATAGTTTCTTTTGTTGCAAAATATACATATATATTTGTATTTTGTGCAAATTTCTTCTCTTACATGTTGGCAACTTTTCTTCTTCCCCAAAAGACCCGGGATAGTGTGAATGATGGTTGATTGCCCTAATCAGCAGTTTTAAAACCTACATACCATGACAGTGAGGCAAAGACCTCATGGACCACCTGCCTAATGAAGGAAGGAAGGAGTTACTTATGGGCAAACATAAGTTGTATTCCAGGATGGTAGAGCATCATCTTTTCTCTGTCTGCAACAGCAAACCCTAAGTATTCTAGTCTTTGCCTAGTTGTTCTTTCCTTTTCTTTGCCTGGAGTGATCTGGTCATAAGAAAACCTATGGTCCCCAAAAGATGTTTCAGGGAAAGGAATCTAAGTAACAAGTAATAGGCATTTGTATGTTCTCAGAAATACCCTACCTGTCACTCCAGTAAGTCTGACATGCACCTGATTTCTGTCATGCATCCCATAGAAACATCTCTCCCAATAGTGTGACTGTGCTCCCACTGAGCTCCTGACCTTTGTGGTTGCAGGATTGGTGTTTCACCTTCCACACCTAAGTCTGTGCATCAGCCTTCAATACCAAGTTCCCATCCACAGGACTTCCTGTCTGGCTGTTGACAGGTTCTTCTTCTAAAAAACATTGTTGTTCCTCTAAGTGAGCACTACTTTCTCATTCTTCTAGGAGGAGGGTGAGCCCCTCTGAATTTAACATCAAACTACCTATCATGTAGGTCCTCATCCCCCTCACAATTCTACTCCCTAGAAACTAGATCAAAGAGTCGAAAGCCAACTGGGGACCAAATGGTCATTTACTGGGGCACAAGTTAAGTGCCCAGTGACTTCTTAACTAAAAAGCTGTCTGCTGATGATATGGCTGTCTCTAAATCTAAATATTGGTACACCTTTAAGGACGCAAGGTGAGCTCAAACTGCTCCCTCTTCCAATTGCATAGGGAATCATGGATCTGTCTTCCCCATTTAGGGCATTACTTAGAGCAGAACTAAATCATTGGGAACTAAACTAAAATTCACAGTGCCTCAAATAAAGTGCAAGTTTATTTTTCATTTGTATAGTAGCCTCAGACAAATGTTCCTGTTCAAAGTGCTTCTTCGCTATGCAGTGATTCAGGAATCTGGTGCCTTCCCTTCTGTGAGTCATCCATGTGGGAATATGTGGGCTTCTTCACTGAGGTGGCAGGAGGGAATCAAGAAAACTCACCCATCTCTTGAAAACCTTGACCAAGGCCTCTCTTCCACTGTCCTAAATATAAGCGCTAAGAGCTTGATGGGGGACCCACAAAAGTAGGCATCGATTAGACAACCACTTTCTGGCAATAACACTAATTTTGCCTGCATGGTTGTCTAATTGACTGGATGTGCTCCCAGTGGAAATATTTATAGTCATTGAGCCAGATACAGCTTTCTTACTCTTCCAAAAAAGGATAAAGAAAGAAGTATCATGGGAATCAGAGATATTTTCACTTCATCATTGTTCCTTAAGTGAGAGGAAATAGATGTGCGTTATCTATAGAAAGTGACAATTGAAGATAAAACAAAACAAAATCTTCTCCAACATCCTCCAATTGTTTTCTAAACTCAAGCCTTCACACCAAACCTGTGGTCAGCAGAGGGGAGTGCTGTGGTGTGTTCAGCTGGCCTTGTCCCCATCTTCAGCAAGTCACACCCTTGTGATGATATGTCTGTCTCAGAGGATCTCTGGTGTCCAGCAATCAGTCTCCTTAGATGGTGGAATGTAAAATACAGTGAATGTTTAATTTTTAAAGTTTATTGCAGTAAAAGACACATTATGATTCATTCCCCTCAAAATATTCCTCCTTGCTTCAAACAGACCTATCCCATTGTTCTTGCCACTCTCTGAAGCAGTTCTGGAAGTCCTCTTTCCTACATCTTTAGTGTCACTGTTGTGGCTGTCTCGTTGTTCTGAACAGATTCAACATGCTTACCTTCCATGATCGTTTGGACTTTGGGGAAGAGGCAGAAGTCACACAGTGCTGTATATGGTGACTAAGGCAGATGAGGACACATGTAATGTTTTTACAAGCCTGAATGGCACTTAACCGCAACATTTGCTGTATTTTTTTTAATCACATGTCATAAAGTCTGTCATAAAACAGGACTTCCAGAACTGCCTCAGAAAGTGGCACCATCAATGGAATAAGTAGGTGTTCAAAGTGAGGGAGAGATTTTTGAGGGGGGGTCCATGACAATGTGTCTTTTACTGTAATAATGTTGTTTTAATCTAAAAACATTCATACAGTACTATATTTTCCTTAGACCATATAGGTCATATCATTCTTTGGGGGTGCTATAATAAAATATCTTACACTGTGTAATTTGTAAACAAGAGAGTGTATTGCTCAGAAAGTCCAAGACCAAGAGGGTGGCCGACTCAGGGTCTTGTGAGAATCTGTTTCTAGATAGCACCTCTATGTCCTCACATACTGAAAGTGGCCAAGAGGCTCCCTCAGCTCTCGTGAAAAGGCACTTGTCTCATTCCTAACATCTACACCCTCGAAACTTAATCATGTCTCAGAAGCCTTTGAGCACCATTACCTGGCATGTTAGGTTCCAACATTATAATCAGGTTGGGTGGCACTTTTAGACTGCAGCAGGTCAAAAACCACAAACTATGACCAGCTTACACCCTGCCTCTCAAGCATGTGTTCCTACATGCTGATCCTTCTAGATTCTTGTCACTTTCCCACTCTGGAAGCAGAAATGCAGCAAAATACAGCCTGGAAGTTTTATATAAAGAATATAGCTTCTCTTCTGTGTTCACATCAACCTGTGAAGGGTGGTGTAAGAACTCAGTTTTATTAAATCGCTTCATGGATAAATTCAAGGAGCAGGTTTTAACCTGACTGAACCAGACAGCCATTCCAGAAAACCAGACTTCACTGTAGGGCTTGCCTCTCAGTTCTTCAAAAATATCTAGCTCATTGCCCATGTAGAGAAGTGGATGTACTGACCTCAAAGGCCAGTGAGATGTAGTCTATCGGTCCTACCCATAGGCAGATACCCAAAGCTACATACACCAGGCAATGTGGGAAGGGAAAGAGGAGACAGGGTTGTGGCAGGTGCAGTAGCTAGTGTCACAGGCTTTGAAGAACCACTATCCTTATTTATCTCCCTGGATCCCATGAAAGAAACAATTCAGCATGGAGAGCTCTGGGTAGATCAGAAGGATTCATTCATTACTATTAGGTTACACTGCATCCTAAGTCAAGATTCAGTCTTTCCTCTTTCTCATGTAGTGTACATAAAAGCATAAAAGGCCCAAGTGAAAGGTTGTATAGTACATTTGAATATGAATCTCCCATTATTAAGCATCCGGAGAGAAATTAACATTCAAAATAAATTCTTCTTCTCTCTTACAAATCAAATTTCAAAGAAATGTCCGTCGACAGCTCTGCCCTCTCTGCTTTCCCACTGTGCTTCTTCTCTGACAGCACCCTCCTTCCTCAGGAGGTATCTGGAGCAGTCTCCTGGGACTGGGTAGCTGTTGTAGGCCCTCCAATGTTCAACTGAACCCCTCCACCCTTGAATCACTCTAGTATTCCAATTTCCTAGAAAGTCACTTAGAGCAACAATCTCCATATTTTGGGGGAAAAAATTCCCCATTTTGTGGAAGATGAACTTTTTCATGGTGGTGGAGGAGTTTCTTTGTATATTGGTATACTTTTGCAATACATAACAACATTCTCCAGTGCTAGTATCACCACCTCAGCTGCAACTCAGATCATCAGGCCATGGATTCTCTTAAGGAGATTAGGATCCACATTGTGAGTCACACACCTGTGGAGGTCATAGTAGTGAGTTCATGTTCCTATGCAAATCTATGGCACCGCTGATCTGATGGACTGTGGATCTCAGGTGGTGATGCAAGCTATGGAGAGCGACTGTAAATACAGCTGAAGCTTTGCTTGCCCTCTGCTCACCTCCTGCTCTGCAGCCCAGGTCCTAATGGGTCACAGACAAGTCCTGCTGTGAGGCTTGGGATCTGAGCACCCTTGACTAAGAAGGCATCTAAACAATATTTCAGCACCAGCCCTACCCACAGAATTTAGGAAACATAAGCAAGTTCAGGATCCTACAGCAAAATCAAGTTGCCTGGATGCAAAGTCTAGTGCCCCCTGAGGATGGCTAATGAATGACAATAGCTGAGGTATGATAAGTGGATGAGGAAGCAGGAAAGAAAGCACGTGAAAAAGTAAAAGTACAATCTTGATTTTAGTCTTTACAACACCATTAGACTCAATTGTCATGTGGAGAGAAAATGAGCAACAAAAGATTAATTTTGCACCCTGCTTTCTATGTCTTGGGGGAAATAATCCAATCTATGCATTCTGCCTCCTCTGAGAATGACCTTTGAAATATTCATGTCTTTGTGAAAAATTCAAAAATGCAAAGTAGATCCCCTCATCTACAGCATCCTTGAAGCTTTCCCTTGGTATCTATCTACATGTTGAGAATGAATCTATGTTATCATTTTCCTTTATGCTCTGCATGCCTCATCTTAGACATGTGACTTCAGTGACTTCCTTCCCTGGAATACATATGGACTGTGAGCTCCCCAGAGCTTTCCCTGGGTCCCAGCTGGGTCCAACCTCCATTTCCTGAGCACAGGTCACTGGTGGCACTGCAGAGCCCTGGACTTTCCCCAAGCCCCACTTCTCTTCTCAGAGCTCCACCTTCCATTTCAAGTAACTAGTGCTGCATCCGTGTCTGCAAAAACTTTCTGCTATCTCCTTGAAGTTTACCTTAGTATTTATCTCTTTCTGTTCCCCAACTCCGTTAAGCACAGACTTTATGTCAGTTTCATACTACTGAGACAAAATACCTCAGCGAATCGATTTAAAGGAAGAAATACTATGTTCAGTTTATTGTTTCAGAAGTTTCAGGGCATGGTCACCTGTCTCCATTGCTGTGGGGCATGGGACAGAGCATGACAGCAGGAAGCCTGTGGTAGAGCAAAGATGCTCAGCTTATGGTAGTTGAGATGCACAAGAGGAAAGTGGGAGGCCAAATACAGCCCTTAAAGGCATTTCCCCAAGGACTGCCTCCATCCTTCTGAGTCCCACCTCTCAGGTTTCTATTGCCTCTCTGTACCCCACCAAGTTATAAACCCAACAATGGGTTAATTGTTTGATGAGGTCAGAGCTCTCATGATCCAAGCACTTCCCTAGAACCCCACCTCTAAACACTGGGTCCTCGGGGACCATATCTCCAATGCGTAAGTCTTTAAAAGATACTTCCTAAGGCCGAGGATTTAGCTCAGTGGCAAAAGCACCTGTCTGGCAAGCACGAGTTCCTGAGTTTGATCCCTGGTTAAAAAAAAAAAAAAAGACAGCTAATCATAAGAGTGGGAAGGGTTAAAAATCTTGTAACAGTCTCTTTTTCCTAGTTCCATCTCTTTTCTCATGAAGAGACCACTTTCTTTGCTGGTGATCTTAGACATTTGTTGTCTTATCATACATTTGAATTTCTATTTTGAAAAAATTTTTTAAGAATTCCAGGTCTGTCCAAAGCTCCTATTGTTTCAGGTAAATCTTCCTCTGCTTCAATTCTTTGAATATAAAATGCTACAGAGAAGTTGTTTGCCATTCCATGACTGGCCATTTCCACACTAAGCCACTGATGTCCTAACAGGCTTCATGCAGTGGATTTTGACCTTTTTGGGAGCCTCCCTGAGACCCTTTTCCTGAGGTCACATCTGCTGAATGCATGACCCATCTGTTTCCCCAAGAACTGTGAGTGCTATTTTAAAATTCACTAACAAAGCCTTTGAGTGTTTTACCCTGTTCTTCCCTCTCCAATGTGTCCACATGTACATTATTATCACCTAGTAAATCCTTGAGAGTAATCCATGGGGACATCTGAAACTGCGTTCATCCCTATCTGTTGAAGAGGATGCTTCCTGGATACCTTCTCATTAATCACTATGTAGGTAGTTTTCTTATTGTGCTCTTACTAGCCAGATCACACCCATTTGAGTCTTACTTCTACTACTGTTAACTTCTTATTTACATTTGTGCAACACCAAATGACCAAATGATACATATATAAAATATTTAAACATATATATCACCAACACTTCAAGCCAACTACGTATCCCACAGTGTAATTCAATTTAGACACTGATGTCTTGGAGCAGTTGACTGGTTCGGTACCACAAGACTGCCCTCACTCTATGTACCAGTCACAATTACCGGGCCACCCACATGTCTGATGCCAACTATAAAGTGGAGGTTACTACGATTCCCTCTTCAAGCCCAATAATGTCCTAAAACATCTCACAAGTCTCCAGAACTGACTTCACATGCATTTTCTCGCTCACTATGAAGGATACAAGTGAACTGGCTGGGTGAAGATTAAATGAGGTATTCTGAGAAGCATTCTGAGAACAGAAGGCGGTGTCTGTGAGGAGATGCACCCCTCATCCCTGCATGTGGATGTGCTCACCAACTCAAAAGCTTCCCCAGCTTTGTCACTGAAGGATTTTATGAGGTTTCATGTCCTAGGCGGGACTGACTAGATCGCTCGTCATTTGTGATTAACTCTTCCCCAGCTCCTCACTATAAAAGTTAAGACAATGGAGCTGAAATTTCCGAGCTTCTTCTAATCAGATCCTGATCTTTCTGGCAGTGGGCTCCCGTGCTGAAGCTGTCTAGCTGGTTAGCGTCTGTTAACAGCTGTCACTTTATTAGAACAATGCACTGTGCCATCATTCTTATTATGCAGGAAATTCCAAGGAATTTAGTTGTTCTGTACCAGGAATCAAGGGTCAAAGACCAAATACGGGTTAAACATATCTAATGCAAAAATCTGAAATCCAAAATGTGAAGCTTTTTGAGTACCAATAATTTTACAAATGGAAAATTCCACACCTGACCTCATGTGATGGGGTCACAGTCAAAACACATGTGCAGTATAAATATTAGGTAACATTACTGTCAGTCTACGAATACCATATATATATATGGTGTATATAAATGAATTTCATGTTTATATCTGGATCTCATACTCAAGATTTCACATTATTTATATACAAATACTCTGACAATCAAACTATACCAAATATTTCAGGTTTTTTTACACTGGGGCAAAAATATGATATTTACATGTGCAAGTCTGATTTATAAAATTTAAAAATTTAAAAATTGCCATATCTACTAGTCCCAGGCATTTCAGATAAGAGGTAGTCATCCTGTATCAATTTCTCATTTTATCACAATTACTTACTATCTATATCATCTTGGATAAATTACTTAATCTCTCTAATACCACTTCCTTATTGATTTAAAATGGAGTTAATATTAGTATCTATGTCAAAGGGCTGTTGGGTTAAATGAGATAATATATGCAAAGCACTTAGAACAATGTCTGACATAAAGTAAATGCTAAAATGTATTATTAGATTATTCCTCCAATATATTTCTCTATGCACATTGCTATCTCTGAGCTAGCAGCAATTAGAGTATTCTCATCTTTCTCAGTCCCAATAATAAGAACTGTTTGCTGTGGTCA
>PVJX010004569.1:52641-93617 GCA_004027295.1 Dolichotis patagonum
TCCTGCTCTTCACATGTTTCTGGGCTATTCAGAGTGTCTGTAATCCCTCCCTGGGTCTAGCTTTGTACTGCCAATACCTGCTCTGTGCCAACAGCAAAACCTCTGCTGAGGATTCTGAATCTGCTGGGCTCAGCAGGGGATTGTAGCATAGGGCATCACAATCACCAAACAGGCAGCTGGTAACCAACCTTGTGTTTTTTCCATGAACAAGCATGCTAGAACACATTTCTGAGTTTTGGGGCTCAGTGCTACTAACCCCACGGTATCTTTTATCCTTCCTTTGCCCATTTTTTGTGGTACTGAGAATCAAGCCCAAAGCCCTTGTACAGAGCTACATCCCAGTACTTTTTTTTCTATTTTGAGATAGAATAATGCTAATTTGCCTAGGCTGTAGTCAAATTTATGACCCTCTTGCCTCAGCCTCTCAGTATTGCTCTTTTATAGTAACTGTGTCACAATTATCCATTTACTCTCTGCTTCCCTTGTAAACTGAGAGCATCATGATTTCAGCTCAGTCCACAAGCATTTACATTCAGGAATTAGCCAGTGAATGAGGTATAATCCCATTCCCAAATGAGTATGGGAGAAGACTGGACAGCTACTCTATATGTACCATAGAGTTGGGGTCACCGTTGTTCACTAAGTGAATAAAAAAATGCACAAGAAGCCAAACCACCATGCACTGGACCTGCAGCATCATTATATGTAATACTGTTTAAAGTGTCACAGTACAAAGCTTGATCTGCTGCTCTCACAGTGCTTCCTGCTATTTCCCTACCAGCCTGGACAGTTACCTATGCATATAATACAGTGTTATGAGCTAAGGATCCTATCCAAGTGAGAGAGGGAAACCCCATGAAAGGTTCCAGTGATCAGGGAGTACAGCGTGATTACAGGTAGTTGTGGATGCACTTATATTTTTTTCTGTAGTAGTTATTGTTGATGCAAAGCTGTATCCCTTGAGTCCCTTGGTGACATTTGTCACTTGGCTTCCTAATCCTTAAACAGAAATTCTGTCCTTTTCACTAAATTGCTACTCTTTTACTAATGTTCTATCTCCCCCATGTCCCAAACAGAGTATTTGACATTTGTTTTTGGTACAAGAGCATCATTTACTGAGTGTGCATGAAAACAAGTTTCCCCCAAGGTGAGAGATGAGTGATGGTGGCAGATCTCCTTACCCTTCTTCTCTTCATTCAAACAAGCAGCAATTTACAGCTATGCTGGACCTGGGTGGAGGGCCCTAATGGGGCCATATCCTGGCTTTGGGGAGGACTATTGCTGTAGCAACCAGAGAGCAAAGGATGGCAGGTCTTGGAGTGACAGAAGAGAGTGGGGTGGGGGCTCCAGGGATGTCCACTTCAGAGGAAATGATGAGACCCTAGGGAGAAGTCTTGTTTCGGTAATCACAAGCTGTTTCCTCAGAGCCTGCTGTGAGCCAGATATTTGTTCTGGGTGTTGGAGATGACAAACATAAATAACAATACCTGGTCTCTACCCTGAAGCTTCTGACTGTCTTAATAGGGGCTTTGCATCTCAATCTGTTAAGCACTTCACGCTGCAACTCTGATGTGTAATATGCTTAGAAGAGGTGGTCCTATGAACTTCTACAATAGAAAGAAGGGAATCAGTCAACAGAGGGGGTCAGTAGTATTTTAGTAGAGAATTTTTCATCAGCTCCAACTGACAAATTAGCTAAGTATGAAATGGTGGAACAAGGGGGTTGTGTGAAGAGAGAGCAGTAGGTACAAAGGTGGGACATCAGGAGGGGACCTGGCAGGTACCGGCTTGTGCTGGCAGGCCAAGGAGAGCAGACAGAACTCTGGGACAAGGAGGAGCTTGGAGAGGAAGGAGAGATGGCCCAGTGGTTTTCAGACCCCATGTTTCCAGCTTGTGCCCCCCTCTAAATGCCATACTTGGTCCTCTGTGTACTCTGCACCCCCATCTGTCAGTCACCCAATCCCTGATCAAAACTATTATTTTTACAAAATTAAATATGTAGTGAACATGTACAGACCTTTTTAACATTATCATTTCCCAAATAATACAATGTAACAACTGCTTATGTTATGTTTATATTGTGTTAGGCATTACAAATATTCTAATTTAAAGTATATCAAAGGATATACATAAATTATATGCAAATACTCCTTTATTTTATGCAAGACACTTGAGAATCTTTGGATCTTGGTAACTTCTGGGGTCCTGGAACCACAGTCTTTGATATTGATGACTGGTTCTTAGCAAGGAATGTAAACTCTGATAGACAATAGTTTATGCATTTATCCTTCTGATGTCACCTTATTGAGCTGCACCTTTGTGCCTAACCATAATGACAGAAAGAAGGAAATTCACATTCTTTTCCCTGAGGAAAGCCTCATCTCAAAAGATGCAAGGAGGGAGAAATGACCCTGCACTGTAGCAAGCAGCATTGTCAATCCGTGTTACTGGCCAGGGAAACAGAATGACTCAGCTGTGATGAGGTGTAGTTGGCCCGGCATTGTGGCCCTCTTCTTTTGGTGTAAATTTGGAGCTGGCCCTTTTCCCACCCCCAGGACCCGTTAGTTTCCCACATCCCTCTTCCCTTACAGCCCCTAGCCCTTCAGCCTCCAGTGCCATTCAGTGTAAATCTTTCCTGGAGACCTGTTTCTCCTTGTGGTCACACAGTAACAGGCTACTAAACCTGCCTGTGGGGTGAATTATGAGCTGGTCCCTGGAGCCCCAGCCTCTGTTGCCCACAAAATGAATTGTGGCGCTCCAGGCTGCTGGGCTTTTTATTTATTTATTTGTTTGCTTTAGCATATTTTAATCCAATCATTAAATTGCAATCTGCCACCCATCCCCAACCCCAACTGTCTTCAGATGGAACAGATTTTTCACAGGTAATGATACCTATAAACTTTGGGGATGTCAGCCACCAGAACAAACTGGGAGAGGGGGAAGTGAGGGTTTGCAGAAACACACCCACCTGACTGGGCTGTGGCCATCCTGCTATTGCCCTGGGCTCAGCCGGACCCATCCCAGTGCCCAGCTCTTCTTTCTGGGCAGCACCTGTAGGCTTTTGCAGCCTGAAAACCCTATGCTGAGAAGCCAGTGGTAAGTATCTGCACCTTGTCCCTGTATGCATAAGATCATCCCCGCGCCACATTGTGCCAGGCAGTAAAGGTGTCACACAACCAGCCTTTATGGTGTCACACAGGGAAAAGCCTGCACTGATAAATCAAAGGCAAAAAGGATGCCAGATGGTGCCAGGGAGCTAGTGTTCTCGAGGTCATCCATCTGATCCTGTGCCGCTCTGCACTGGGGGAGTGCCACCTGACAGCTGGGCCATTCCCCTGTAAAGTGTCACCATCGTCACATGTTATAATATTAGCACCACTCGCATGTTAAAAGTCAGGGTGGCACATTCAGATGGAGCTTCACATCAGTCCAGGGAAAAAACAGGGTAGGTGTCACGATGAATCTAAGACATAGGGAGCATGGTGTATGTTGTCCAAGGAAGTACTTGGCTCATAGAACATTCTCAATAAATTCATCTTTGTACAATGAATCTATTTGTGCTGCTCCAAAGCAGCCTGAGAAGTATTTCTGAAAGTCTGTTTCTGGAATCACATACCCATACATGTCTAGGACTGAAATTCTGGGTGTCTTCAGCTTTCAGCTGACCAAGGTGGGGAAGAAATGTCCGCTAGTTCCTGCACGACAGGCAGGAAATGATAGGTCTCCACATAGAGCTTCTAGAGGAGTAGGCATAGATCTAAGTACTTTGCATGTTTGCTTAATTTTTTCAACAACTCTAAGTAGATGGTATTAATATATTCATTACAAATGATAGGACAGAAGCACAGAGTTTGAGCAACTTTCTGGAAAGTACAAAGAAACAAAGCAGACAAACCAAGCATCTGATTTCCAAGTCTAAGATGCTGGCTGATTTACCATGCCACCTTTTATTTTCTTCCAGAACACAGAAGTTCTTGCTCTGTGTATCTATTGTCCTAGTCACCTCGCTGCCTGTGGCCTGGTACAGGTAGAAGGATGGAAGCAGCTCTTGCCTGGAGAAGGACTGGAGCTCAGGAAAGGAAAGACACCTTGGGTGAACTGAAAAACTCGGGTCTTTCAAACAAATTAACTGTCAAAGCCACACATGTCTCTGCATTAGCGGCAGTGTCAGAAAATGGACTCAAGGTACAGAGCTGCCTCAATTCTTTTAAGAGAAAGAGAAGTCCAGCCTGGATACACAGCTCAGGATTCCAGGCATATAGTCCTTTGCCATCCACCAGATCACAGGCTTAAATGCCTTGCACCACATATTAAACTCTTGTGTTTTAAAACCTATAAAAGCAAATTATATATTTCTCTTCATTATTCTGTATCAAGTTGTGTCTCGGGGAAATAACCAAATGTACATAAGCAAGGGTAAAGTCCATGACCCCATGATTTAATCTCACACTGAGGGTCTTCATATTTGCTGAGCAGAGGCTGTTATTCCAGTTCCTTCTTCTCACTCAGCCTCTTGTCCTGATTCCTCTATGACACAAGCAGAGGAATTATAGGAAGTGTCTCCAGATGTCAGAGCACTCTGTGATGACACAAGACAGCAACCGACAAGCTGCGGCTAAGTCCATGGTTCCAGCAAGTCATCCTGGAATGACGTTCCCTGTTAATGCTCTTTTCTGGATTATAAACTACCTCCAAAAGGAAAATTCTGACACTGATTCTGATGACTGAACGATGATTTATTATTTGTGCCCCTAGTGCTCCCAAATTAAGCAAGATGGCAAACTTCTAAGTTGGAAGGGTCATCTCAAGGCCACAATTTTAATAAATAAATCTAATTTTAAAATTAATCAGTTATACAGCATCTGAGATTCAGAATGGAGCTCAGAAGCCCCTTGGCCCATCCTTCCTGTTTCCAAGCTGGACAGAATCCTACGCCATCTAATTTATGGTATCTGTCTTTTTTTTTTTTTTTTTTTTTTTTGGTATGTCTTTTCATACGACGTCTGCTGATGGCTTTTAGCAAGAGAGAAGCTCTTTTACTGAAAAATACGAGTTTCTAAGAAAACTTCTCCAGTGACTGGGTTAAAATCAAGGAATCCAGCAATGCAGAAAGGATGCACAGTGGAGAGCAGAAAAGTTTAGAAACTGAGCATCAACTTGGTACTCAGACATCTCTAAGTTTCAAATCTTTGTTCTTCTACTTAGGAGCTGGGAGGTCTGGAACAAGTCATTCAACCTCTCTGAGACTTCAGAGGCGTTTTCCTCATCTGTTAAGCACAGATCCCGGTAGTTTCAGGATTATTGAGATTCTACGTTCAAAGGGCGCAGCCATGCCTGACACATAGTTGGTCTTCTATCCATCTGATTTCTCTTTGTGCTTCTCTAGCTCCCCCACTTTTGGCTTCACACTCCGGACAGGGTATAAACTGGGGCTACGCAGATTGTAACTGAGACAACACACAGGAAAGAGAACCAAATGCTTTGCTGGGAACAAAGTGCCTCAAGCTATTGGAGAGAACACCACCATTTTTGATTTAAAAATTGAGGCACAGGTACACAAGACAAATGGCCTTGGAGCAGGTACATCCACACTGTAAGGCCCCATCTCCAGTGAGGTGGCATGGATGGTGTCCCTCTGTGTCTCAACACACCCATCCTATTAGCTCTGAGGGCTTGGGAAACACATGCAAAAAGAATAATAAACAAACTCAAGAATGAGACAGATACCCAGGAAGGGAGGGAAGGGAGGGCTGGGAGGCATGTGAGGTTTCAGTCACTGCTACCAACTGCTTCCTATCCTCTGTGGATTTCTTGTCAATGATTATTCAATCTCAGGCCTGACCTTTCTAGTCTAAATAACACCACAATATCAGCACAGCCCAGCCCGCAGCTTTTGCAGGAAATTAACTGTATCTGGTTCTCACAGGAGACCCAAAAAAATCCCCTCAGCAGCTAAGCCCAGACTGGTTTATAGAAAAAAAAAAAGAGCAGCATTATCTTCTTCTCATACGTTCCTCCTAATGCCCGTCTAAATATCACAGGGCCCCCAGCTGTTTAATTCTAATAAATACTCATCTATTCTCAAAACAGACAAATGTTAGGTCTCAGGTGGGCCCCAAGCTTTCTGTGTGATATGAAGAAGGGAATATGGAGAAAAAGAACCTAGCAGCTCCCAGACAGTGTTAGACTTCAATACGCGTACAGTACCAGCCTCAGAAATTGGTTCACGGTTTCCAGTTGAGCCAGAGCCTGTCACGACCTTTTGAAGCAGTGTTCATACTGAGATGTTGCTGTTTCCTCCAGTGTATCCTGAGGTCTCTGTGTATCCCCATGGGGCCTGAAGGGTGCTATGATAACTGAGCGTGTGTCTCCATCATCCAGGTAACTGGGGGCAGAAGAAGCAGTGTGCATTTAACATTTAGAGGTCCAGGCTTCTGTTAGGAAGTCTCATGCCTGCCTAGTTTGGGCTTTGGACCTGCGTCCAGATGGTTATACCTCCCATGGGGTCCCTGTATGCAGTACAAGAAAAACAGAGAGGCAAGAAGGCCTTCTATACTTCCGAGTCGGGTTTATTTGCAAATAATGTGATGCAAGGCATGAGTGGGGCAAAGGGAAGGACCAGCGGATATCTGGGAGTGGGAAATGCTTGAATTCAGTCAGTGCACGTGAAGAAAAGTCTGTCATCAGCCTCCGAGATTTAAAGAACCCTAACCTTTTTAAATGGCTGAGGGTCAGTGGGAAGGCCCCCAAGAATCTTTCAGTCCAGCGCCTCATCCTCCAAGTGACGTTCAGTAGCGAAGATGTTCCGTGCAGGGAGCCAGGCATAGGGCTTTGACTCAGCTCTTCTCAGTCCCTCTCAGAGCCAGTTATGACCACTGTGACCAGGCACTTTGCAATTAGCTGTTGTTCATTTGTTTTGGTGCTGGCAGTTGATCCCAGGGTCTTTGCACTAAGCTACCTCCCCTACTGTTTTTGTTTTGTTTTATTTTTAATCTTTAAATTTTGAAGCAGGATCCTAGTAAGTGGCTAAATTGCTCAAACTTTCAGTGCTCCAACCTCAGCCTCTAAGAGTGCTGCAAGTACAACCATGCCGCCTTACATTTGACTGTACAACGTAATTCTTAATGGTGTCCAACCTATACTGTTTCCTCAGGGAGACCCTTGCTGGCAGCAAAGAGCATGGAATTTGGCAGATGGCCCTCTGACAGTTTGTAAGCTGGTCTCACATCACTCACATAAATTAATAACAAACTGTTATTTTAACCCATTTGTGATGCCACGCCACAGTCAGTTCCAAGCTTGCCTTTCCATTGTGGAGGTGTGCTATGTGTTAGGGTGCTATATGCTGGTTGACAGTGGTGCTCCACAGAGCTTTTAGGCCACTGAAAACCCTGCAAAACACAATTCTAAACCCAAGTTAGAACCCCTCAAGATTTGCTGCTGTCTCTAGCTATGCTTGTAAGGGAGACTGGAGAACCCATATGGGCCAGGAGGAAGCAAAGGCTTCCCAGATTTGGCTCCTTCTGACCCTGAAAGGTCTCTAGAGAAGCCCCAAGGGCTGGAATGTGACTATCTACTTGGCTGCTGGTTCATATGCACCTGAATCTCACACTAACATTCTGGGCTTTGGCTGTGTCCCACTCAGCAACAGTTAATGGTCTCATCAGGTGAGATCACATGTAGTCTGAAGCTAAGCAAAACATGCTCACTATGACAAGGGGTCTAATCCATCATGCTCATAACTGCTTTTCAGGCCTTTGTGGACACATGTCTAGAGCATCCTTGGACTTGCCTCTCCTCTTCTTTGACTGAGTGAAAGATTTGTGTCTTCACTTTTGTAATTATGTGTTGTTACAGTTTGTGTCTAGATGTCCCCTGAAACCCTCATGCAGTCATTGGGACAGTACAAACTGGTAAGTAGTAGGTGCCTAATGGAAGCACACACAGTAGGTGCTTTCCAGACTAGAGATTTCAGTGGGTAGAATCCCTGGGGAGATCTCTGAAAAATTGGGGCAAAGCTAGGCCCTGGAAGTCAGGTAAGATTCAATGGATGGATATTATTGCCTTCAATTTATTGGCCTAATAAAGCAGGCACTACATGGTGGGTAAATAAATGTAAAGCAGCTTGGCAGTTTAATGTGGGTATGTGCACAGGCACAAGCAGCTGGTGATTTGAGTTTTCATGAACTGATCAAAAGCATTTTCCTATGGATTTCATGGCACTTCATTTTAGCACATCCTAGTGACCTTGCTCTGGCATGGACAGATGGGACAGGGTCTTGGAGGAAAGGTCGGGTGTGGATATTTGTGATTATCAAATCCTTGCAGGCGACTGTCAGGATGTCTGCTGTTTTGCAAATATGCATCCTCCAGGAGTCCTTGGTGAGCCAGTGTATATAACTTTCTCCAGAGTGGTGAAGGTGGCCAAAGTCCTTTTGCTGCTATCTGATACAGAGTGTCCAAATCTCAAGTCAGAAAGAGTGAAACATTCTTCCTTGTTACTCTGCTGCATACCTATCACATAACAGATAAGGAACCTTTTTAAAATTACACTTGTTTGTGTAGAAAAGTGCACAAAGCCCCAAGGTTTCCTTTGCAAAGACCAAGACAATATCTTACATCTCTGTGTCCTCAGCCTCTAGCCCAACATATGTTTAATACATGTTGAAAAGTGTGATACTCTCACTCAGGTCATCTTCATCTTTGTAAGGTGAAATCTCAGATTCCACATAGCATGTGAAGAAGGCTTGTGCAGAGTTACAAGCATTTATGTTTTCACTTTGAGCCCTCCTCTAAGGAACATAGTTATCACTCTGTGCAACATTCACTCTCCTCCTGGATACTTCTGATGATGGGAAACTCCCTCCCTCCACATTCATGGGCAATGCTAATGGAGGCATCTTCTTTATAGAACATGTAGTAACCTGCCTTTCTGTAACTCCCATGCATCACCCTTAGTCTTCCCTGAGAACTTTAAGTAGGGAAAGAGCTGGAAATTCACTATGACAAGGGGTCTAATCCATCATGCTCATAACTGCTTTTCAAGCCTTTGTGGACACATATCTAGAGCATCCTTGGACTTGCCTCTCCTCTTCTTTGACTGAGTGGAAGATTTGTCTCTTCACTTTTGTAATTATGTGTTGTTATGGTTTGTGTCTAGATGTCCCCTGAAACCCTCATACAATCATGGGAACAGGCTCCTAGAATTTGTGATTGATTCATGGTTCAATGCTAGGATTGCAGATATGAGTGTTACCTTCACCCTGAAGCAGGTAGCCTGCATACAATATAAAAGAGAAAAAAATCTTTCTTTCTCTCTTCTCCCCTTTTTGATCTTGTTGCTTTTGCTGTCTTCCACTACTATGCACCGTTGCCCCTGTGCCATGCCACAGTAACTTGGACACAGCTGAGTATGGACTGCAACCTCCAGGAACTGTTAGGTAAATAAACTTTTCCCTCTTTAATTTTCGGCATCAGTTATTTTGTCTCAGCAATGACAGAAAAGTATTCAACACAGAATTTGGTAACAGAGAAGTGGAGTTAGTGCTGTGACTATACATGACCATGTGATTCAAGAGCCTTTGAGAATGGCTTGTGGCAAGTTTGGAAAGGTTCAGAGATGTTGCCTGAAAGAATAGTGCTGGAACACCTTAGGCTATTGTGTATGGAAGATTCTGGTCTGAGCTCAGAAGGCCAGAAACCCAGTAAAGACCAGGTTCAGGGGGTTTCTGCTGGATAGAAGGACTGTACTGGCTGCAGGAATCCAGTTCATGTATGTTATGGGTTGGCAGAAAGTTTACCTGCATTTTGCTCATGTCCAGAGATTTTGACTGAGACTAAGATTAAGGAGGGTGGGCTAATTAACTTGACAGAAGACATTCCAAGGCAGGTGAATGTTGAGGCTGTGGCAGGGCTATTGTTGAGGGCTTTTAGTCAGATCTGTGTTGAGAATCAAGAGCAAAGAGCCCAGTAGAATGATTTAAAACATTCTGAGTTCATCCAGAAAAGAAGATTCTATAAAGCTGTGGACTACAAAGATAGAGCTGAGTAAATTTTGATTATAGAGAATGAACAGGAGAATAGAAAATATTCCCTGAGCTCATCATAAGAAGCAACAAGTCTCTACTCTTTGCAGCCTCAAAACTGAAAAAGTGAAAGACTTTGGTTTGAGGAGAAAGCCAGAGAGCATCATATTCCAGAATGGCAATGGCATAGAGAATTTGTTTCTCAGAATCAGATTCAGTGTTTAGTAACCCAGGCACATGATTCCTACAGCCAAGAGAGAAGAAAGTCTGGCTACTGCTCCAGCCGGCAGCAGACCTTGACATCATCCATGTGGCACTGGTTTTAGGTACATGCACAATACACGACTTCTGAGGTTAAAAAGGCTTTCACACAGATTTCAGAAGAAGGCCTGGAAGATCAGGCAGTGCTTCAAAGAGGGCAACATGTGAAACTGTGAGTGTGAAGCAAAAGGTACAGTGCAGACCCCAGAAATTTGGAGAAGCCAGAAATGTATATCATTTGAGGAAACTTGCAAGACAGGAGCAAAGTGGGCCTAAGAGAAAAGTCATGAGAGTAACAGATACAACCACTTAAAGTTCTACGGGGGTGGAGCCATGCAAGACCTTTGGAGCTCACATCTTGTCAGATTGTTTCAGATGTTACACATGGAACTACAGGACTTGATGATTTCCCTGCTGGATGTTGGACTTCCTTTGGTCACATTTCTTTCCATCCTCCTGTTTGTACCTTTTGGAATGGTAATGATCTTATGCAATTGAATGTTGGAAATGTTTACCTTTTCATTTATACAGGGGCTCACAGTTAAGAGTCTGCCTTAGATCTGGGAGGAGACTTGGGGCTTGGAGCTTTCAGCATTACTAACACTGTTAAGACTTTGGCAACTCTTAGAGGTGAGCTAAAATACCTTGCGTATAAAGGGATGTGGATGAGTCTTTGGGAGGCCAGGGCAGAATGTTACGGCTGTGTCTAGATGTCGTCCTCTCAAAGTCTCATGCAGTCATGGGAGTGGGCTCCTAGAGTTTGTGATTTATTCACGGTCCAGTGCTGGAATTATGGGCATGAGTGCTACACCCACCCTAGGGTGGGTAGCCTAAATACTATATAAGGGACAGAAAGAATCTTCTCTCCATGCTTCCCTTTTTTTTCATCTTGTTACTTTTGCTGTTTTCTGCTGCCTTGAACTGTTGCCCGATGCCATGTGCCACTCTGCCTTGGACTAGCCATGTATCTACCGAAACCTTCATGAACTGTGAGCTAAATAAACCTATCCCTCTTTAATTTTGGACATTGAGTGTTTTGTCTCAGCTATGAAAGGAAAGTAACCAACACACGTCTTTCCAGGAAAAGCCCATATTATCACCAGCTGTTAATGTACGACACCCACAGTGGGATGTAAGGAACAGACATTCTATCCTCCTTTGTTCCAGAAGCACTTGCCGTTATGCTTCCGAAGAAGCACTTGCTTTTGGGCCACCCCTCACACCATAGGTCCTTCATGAGCAGAGTCAATGATGCTCCCAAGCCTTTTTTCAGGTGTGCTGCTGATAAGCCCTGGGCATTTGTGCAGTTTGCTGTTCAGATTTAATTGCAGTACTTTTACATTTATCCTTGTTAAATGCCACCCTATTAGATTTGGTCCTTGAGTTCAGCCTGGTGAGGCCTTTTTGGATCTTGATTTTTGTCATGCAACATATTAGCTCATTACTCTCAGACAATGCATTTCATGTGCAACAAACAGCTACCATTTTTGGAGTGTTTTTTTTTAATTTTTTTAACCAGACACTGTGTTACATGGCACATTATTTCCTTTGACTCTCATTCCAACTCACTGAAGTATGTGCAATAATCCCCGTTTTATGTGAAAAGAAACTGTAGCTCAGAAAATTTAAGGTGCTTTTCCAGGAACACACGACCAGTGTGTAATAGAGACAGCATTTGAACCCAGCTGTGTCTGCCTCTCAAGGTCCTGTGCTAGCCCTCATCCCATACTGCCTCTGTGTTAATGTTTTGAGCAAGATAACATAAAACAAATCCTTGTGGCAAAACACTGCAGAGTACTTCTGGCTGAGGGCTGGAGTCCCTTATTGGTGTCTTTCTACATTACTCAGATTTATCCCAAGGAAAAGAAAACACAAATTTTGTTTGACATTTTGAAGAACAGTTATAACAGTTCTGTGCTGTTCCAAGACCTTCCTTACCAACTAGTAAAATACAAAAGTGAAGTTTCTGATCATTTCATGTTGGTTTCTATATGTGCTAGATTATCTTTATGGATTTTTTTCTGTTTTGTTTTGTTTTTTTGTTTTGGTTTTGGTTTTGGTTTTGGTTTTTGGTCTCCTACACCCTGCCCTGTTTTGTTCTTTTCTTGTGTTAGAAATCTAACTCAGAGCCTTTCATCAGTCCCAGATTATTTTATTACATGCTCTGAGCCATTAAATCTATATTCTTACCCAAGACTACTGTATTATTAAGCCTTGTTAGTAGGCAGAGTAGGAGTGAGGTACCCTTTCTTTTAGCAAGCCTTTAAAAGCAGCAGCAGAGAAAAGATATCTATCTTAATGTTCTCTTAAACATCCCACATGCCTTCCTAATTCATTATAGATCAGTTTTCTATGAACTTACACAAAGAATTATTGAACGTGGTTTAAAATTTTCACCAGGACAGCTTTCAACTATAAACTTCCATTTTTATATACATGAACCTCAGAGCCAGTACCCAACAACAACCTCATACATGGGCTTTAACCTTTTCTTCCTGTTAGCTTTTAACTTCAAAATCTTAATTAAGTTTTGTAATAGTTTATTTTCCAACAGATGCCTTTGACCTAAGACCACAGAGGAATCCAGAAAAAAAATGCAGACACTGGACTTCTTTTAAAGATTATTTAAAAAGTATCAGTAAAAGAAAGAAAAATAAGACATAGGGGCATGAAAGGGAAAGACACACAGTTTGTTCTGTTTTTTTTTATATGGAAACAGAACTTCAAAGAGGATAGGTCTGCAAAGCTGGTAAAGAGGCTTCACTCCCAGAGTTCTGAGATGTGCACTTTCCAAGGAGGGCCCGTTCTCTACTGGCATGGTTCACCTGAGTTTTTCCTTCCCCTGTTGAACACAGTCTGATAGAAGGGGACCATCAGACCTAGCGACTGGACCCTGTCACATTGCAGTCTTGTTGTCCCATTTGTCAGGGGCACCTTTCTTTCCAAGTTCTCTGTTCTGTGAGAACCTCTGTGTTGTCTGTTATGGTATGTATGCATATGTGTAAGATAATTTATATCATTTACTGTATTATATGCAATACTGTATATAACATAATGTTAAATATATTTTATACATACAAATAAATTTTTACTGTATAATTTTCACACATGTCACTCCATGCTTATAATCATGTTCTTACCGCACATTTTAACAGAGGTGAAATCATTGTAGATCAGTGTAAACAGAAAAATGGGGGACTCTGAAGCAGTGAATTTTCCCCTCGAAACATTCCTCCACCACAAAACCCTTTCACATGGAAGCTAAAGATAGAGAATTATACTGAATCCAATTCCTTATAGACTCAGAGATTCCCTAGATTGGTCGAGTCTACAAGTCCCTGATTATTTTACTAGAAGTACAAAGACCTTAGAAAACATCAAAGCCACCTGTATCTGGATACTGGTGAAAAAAATGTGTCCATTATATAGTGTTGCTTATAGTGTCATAATTGGTCCCAGTAGGGTCCTTTGGGAAGCAGGCTGGTCTCTGAGGGGAAATCAGGACTGAAAAAATGTATGGAGTCTTAGACTTGTGAAAGAAAAAGATGGAAGTATGACCAGGTGAGGAAGTCACAGGTAGGGACACAGACTTGAAGTCACCCTTTAGGCGGAGCTTCCATGGGACAGAGATGGCTACACCTTTAGACCATTCCCCTGAGTAGAGGTGCTAGAGACAAACTTCACAGGAGCCTGCATACACAGAGACAGCTCACCACCCTCCCCAGCTGGGCCACTAGTTCTTCTTGAAGAGAAACAAGAATGACGGATATGCATGATCTCCACAGCTGCCACCCAACTGGAATTTCATTTTGTTGGTTCTATATAAGGATCAAGTCTAGATAAATATGGTTACAGTGATTTTAAAATAGTATTTTTTTCATTGGAAAGTAAAAGAGTACTGTTTCAATACATTGCAAAGGCTGTATACACACACACACACACACACACACACATGCTTATATATATTTGGTTCTTCATTACAGCGTTTTACAGCAGAGCAGGCATCTGGGCAGCCACTGGAAATGGCCTGAGGTGTCTCTGGTGCAGAGGTCGGTAAGCTCAGGACAACCCTTTGAGTTTTCCATTAGTGAGTAGCTCCATAAAGTAATAAATAAATTATTATTAAGCACTTTGCAAATCGAGTGTTATGTAAATGCTAGATAATCATAATAACATAGTAGTATGCTGATCTTGATAAACGGGTCAGCTTCCATGTCATTTAAAATGGACAGCGCAGCAATGTCTGCAAAGATGAAGGAGGTCCCCGTCCACCGAGCTGGTCAACAGCTCAGTCTCCTCTGCAGGGAGGCCAGGGGCTTCTCCCTCCGGAGTTGCTTCGTTCCCTTCCCCTGCTCTCTGTGGGACAATTAGAAGAGGAGAGGGATTCTGGCTGCCTTTAAGGAGGTAGTAAAGAAGGCTCCTGTGCAGGGATATTGAAAGTAGGCTGAGGTGAGTGCTTAGGGATTTGCATTTCTGAGAAGTCAGGGTTAATCTATAAGGGGCTGGGGGCAGGGAATTAACTTTTATTGAGCACCTCCTGTGACCCAGACGCTGTGCTCACGCAGTGCTCTGTGTTTATTATCTCATTTATCCTCCAGGCCAGCACATTAAGGTAACAGAGGAGTGGAATAAAGCAGACTGCATTACGATTTTCTGTAGAAAAGCAGAAAGGCTGGGTGAATGCTGTAGCTGCTGTTTTCCTTTTGCATTCTAGAGTGGGATCTCAATATGGGGAGAGTCCCCAGTTGTCAGGGAAAGCCTGGCCCAGTGATTTGTCACAGACCCCACGCGCTAGGACTTCCTAGGCCACTGATTTGGGGGCCATCTTCCTTTGGGGCTACACCAGTAAGGACTCCTGCACACCTAGACTGTGAACCTAATACAACCTGGACGTCAAAGGTTGGCAGAGCCCAATTCAGGCCTTTCAAGCACCTTAGCAATATTCAGCAGCTATGGACAGAGGGGTAACCATGGGCCAAATACTGCACTACTAGATTGATGAGCATTTGCTTATTTAATTCTTTCAGGACCCGGTGATGCAAGTGTTATTGCCTCTTGGATGAGAACACTTTAAGATATTGTTGTGTAAATTGCCGTAAGCCATACACCTACTTCCAGGGGAAGAAAGCAAGAACCATGTTAGTCCACTAAGCCTGGGCTTGGAACTGTGCGGAAATCTTGTGCCATATTTGGGGGTTTGTTTGCTCTTTACCCATCAATGGGCTGTGTTCTCAATAACAGTTCATTATTTACTTTGTTTTGCATGCCAGATTTTAAAGGTATAAAAGTAGATCAGTTGTTTGTTAACTGCATTATGGAGCAAAATTAACATACAATGAATGGCCCATTTCAAATGGACAATTTGGTTAAATTTTGACATAGGAACACACACCCCAGGGACACCATTGCCACCAATCAAGATAATAAACATACTCATGACTTCCAAAAGTTTACTTCGTATAGCTCCTTACCTTGTCCCCTTCTCAGACAACTGCTGATCTGTTTTCTTTCACTATATTTAGCTTGTACCTTCTACAGTTTTATATAAACATAATCATACAGTATATAATCATTCTTGTCTGGCTTATTTCACTGGACATATTTATTTGCATTTCATTCAAGTGTTTTCCTTTGTTTTATTTACAAAAAGGATTTAAATAATTAGTATGTGTTTTTTTTTATTTTTAGCTTTGAATTCAACTGAGTTCGAATTCCCATTCTGTGACTTCCTTTTTTTCCTTAATTTTAAAGAAAAGAAACCAATAAAAACAATGAAACAAAATTTAAAAAACATGATAATAGAGGAACAATGGTTAATACATTGCATATTGTTATCCTCAAAGTAATTGCTCAGACTACAAGATATAGGCATGAAAAACTGACAAAACAATACTAAAACAAACCTTTGTTTTCAATGAACTAAGAGAAATTAGTAAATAGCTATCTTAACTATCTTGTATAGATAGATAGATTGATTTTCCTTTTCTCTTATTCTCTCCTTTCTCCCATCCTAGTTTCTTTGTCTTTTTGAAGAGTTTCTTTCCATTTCACAGTATCTACTGTACATTTTGCATCTTATTTACTCTCAATTTCTTAAGAATATGGGAAACAATATGATGTTTAGACATGCAAGTCTTGATTTATTTCACTCATGAATATGATCTTAAGTTGTATCCATTTACTTATAAAAATCTCAAGCTTATCCTTCTTTATCTGTCATTTCTTATCTATGTACCAAGTGGCAAGTTTCTTGACTTACCTGAGGCTTAGTTTTTTTTTTTTTTTTCATATATCAGTATGTGCTGGGTAAAACTGCATAGCGCAGTATCTATATATGAAAATCATTTACATTGCAATTAAAATAAAAATTTTAAATAATAAAATAATGTTTTCATCAAAATCCTTTTGCTATCTCCTAGCATTAAATATCAATACTTTGCATATATTGTGACAAGTAGGATATTTAAAATGACGTATTAATTGGCTTCTTAATCTTCACAGGAATCCCGTGAGGTGTATGGATCTATTATCCTTATATTACAGAGGAGAAAACTGAGATAGCGAGGTGCAAGACTGAGAATTTGAACTGTGGCAATGTGGTTTAAGACTGTGCTATTTTCCATTATAATTTGGTGGCCTTTCAATATACAATAGCCCCAAAGTAGTTTAGGGGCATCACTGTAGAGAAAAACAATCTGGATATGAAGACCATTTCAGTAACTAAATAAAAGAGAAATGGATAATAAAATACCAAAATTGTTGTTAGAGCTCCAACTATAATTAAGGGATATGAAATATTTGTAAACATTCTAGGCATCTACCTGTAATTTAAATCTATGAAGAGTAATCCACCTGTGATTCTAGGATTAACAGTGGGAGTGTCAAAGTCTAGGAATGTATGAAGAATTATAGCAGCCAGAGCAGAATCCAGGGTGTTCTGTGTATGAGCATCAGGGTTTAGAGCCAGTCCAGACGGTAGGCCCATAACTGAGACTAAATCCCCAGTGGAGCAGACCAGCAGACAACTAGCACAACACAGCAGACAGACTTGGCTGCCTTCTGGGCTATCTTCAGTATAGGAACTGGTATTCACTAAAGATCCAGATTTTGAGGAAACATAGAGAGGGAGGTTTTAATCCAGTTCAGAGAACCAAACATTTCTTATTTGTCTGAAATGCACGGGAGAGCTCTCTAACTTTGAAAAATTATTGTTTGGAGTATAGGAACAGAGGATGAAAGATACAAATAAAATGATTTCAATGGTAAGAAAGTCCTGGACTTAAAGGACATTTAGAGGTCAAAATCCGCAGTTAGTGGTGACTACTTGGAAATAGGTAGGAAAGGACATTTGGAGTATTGATGGTGAAGCCATCTATGAAAATAAAGAGTTGAGGTGGATTTGTATAAACTGGTGATGGGGGCAATTTAGGACATCTTGCTTTAAGTGTAATGGAAGACTAAGGAGGAAATTTTCAATGGGCAATTGTATCTGCAGACACCCGGACTCAGGAGTAAGGTCAGGGTTAAAGTGAATTTTCAGCACAGTGTAGTTGAAGCCACGGGAGGGAAGAAATGCCCTGGTGAATGTGTGGAGTGAGAAGAGATAGTTTACAGCACATGGTTAAACATGGCAGACCACATACCAACAGTGGGAGGCATGTCAAAGTAGGAGCAATGGATAATATTTCATACAGACCTTTTCTATCTGAAATTTTTTTCACGTTAACTTATTTCAACTCACAAATCAGTTTATTTCTACTTACACCATCTATCCAATGGGTATGCCATTAGAATGCAGTACTAACCATGTAGAACCAACCCAAAGCAAACACAAAATGCAATCCTCAATATAACCCCTTATCTAATTGGGATAGTAGCACTTATAAAACTACTATTTTGATGTATTAAAAATAAATCTGATATAATAGTTCCTTCTAATATGATTTTCTTTCATCAAAGATGGAGAGGGCTAAAATACTGACCTGAAAAGCATTATGCTTTATGATTGATACACGGTTAGTTGTATATTCACATTCCCACACTTTAAATGAACCCCAGGCATGCCCCTTTCCTCTATCAACCAATCATCAGTTATCTGTTGAGCAACTTCTCTGATTAGACTCCATATTAGGGACACAAAGAAGAAGGGTGTTTAGTTCCTGTCCTCGAAAACCAGAGAATATATTGGATATTATGCTTATTAGCAAAACAATAGCATAGTTCTTCATTAGCATAGTTCTTTATGGATGTCCAAGCCCTCTTATCTACTTTGAGGGGTCATGCTACAACCAGCTGTGAAGGAAGTGGGACAGTGAATGCTATGAAGCAGGTGACTGAAACACAGAGGTGGGATGACTTGGGGAAGGTCAGTCATGGCTACGATCCAGGTCTTCTGGCCAAGTGTTCCTTTTGCTGAGGGGAATGTGTTTTTCCAGCACTCTCTTCCTGGGCACCTTGCCTCTGCAATTTCCCGGTTGTCTATTTTATCTCTTTCAGATGACAAGTTTGACAGGCCCTTGGGGAATACCGACTTTAGAAAAGCTTCTTGCCTTTGGTCAAGTGTAAATCCCACAGGTGTGAGATAGACTTTGGGAGAGCCACTGTTGGCTAGCACCACCCCTCCCCAACCCTACTGTTTGTCTGGAAGGAAGTGTGCTTATCAGTTCTGTGCGTACCAGGGAGCACTGACAAAACCAAATTAGCTCGAACTGGCTGCCATTCAGGTCAGCTAATTAAATTACCTATTGTTGCCTTACTGATAAGGGCAGTTTGGAAAAGGAAAAAAACCAGGCATCCCAGCAGCCTTAAAGCTAAAGCCAAGAAAATGTGTTAATAGGAACACTCTGAAAGGAAACTCTTCTGACTTGCAGTGGTACCTGGGGTCTTTAGTGGCTGGTTTTCCCAGACATCTGCTCCAAGATTAGAGCCCTCTCTGGCTCTGCTGCTTATGAATACTGCTGCTTTCTGACTTTTCAGTACCTGGCTGCAGTCAGAGGACCTGCTCCTTCTCCACCCTCCATAAGCCTCATTCTTCTGGGAGTCTGGAGAAAATGGAACATTGTTCTGAAAGAGAATGAGTTACCATTTTGTGCTAAAAATGTGACAATAGGTTTATCTCCCCATAATGTAAAAGCCAGTTAATATTTGAAAAATTCCTAAAAAAGAAGGAAACTGTAAAATGAAGAGAAAAAGGGAGTGAGGAAAAAGGAAGGAAGGAAGGAAGGAAGGAAGGAAGGAAGGAAGGAAGGAAGGAAGGAAGGAAGGAAGGGAGGGAGGGAGAAGGGAAGCAAAGGGGTGGAAAGGTCTAAAGTAACTATATATTTTGACTTCACATTTGGTCTTTTACTTCGTAACTGCCTCTTCACTACTGTGTCATCTTGGTGGAGCTATAAATTAAGTTGCCAGCTATCTATCTTCAGGCTGAGATCTGGGTACATAAACTGCCCCTGGCCCACCTAGCCAGCATCCTAAAACTAAATTGAGGAGAGAAATGCAAGGACAAAGAAAGCTTGGAGTGCCTTCACTGTAGCTGAGGCTCACCCAGGGAGGGTGGCACCCAGCACTGTGTTCTTCTGTCATCAGCCCCACCCACTCTCAACTCCAACCGCCACTCTGCCGGCTTCCATACTTTTACAAGACTGATCATCCAGACTTCCTAAAAATCTGTGAGCTACCTGATATCTTTCTGATTCCATCTTCCTGCTTAGATTGACCAGTTTCATGCAGTGCCATTGATTTTTTAAAAAATTAAGTTCAACTCTCTTTTATTGACAGATGAGGCAGAGAACTCAGAGATATTAAATGATTTTCTCAAAATCACACCGATGATAACTGGCAAATCCAAGGGGACAACCCCAGCCTCTAACTCTACAGTACTGTGCTTGCTGAATGTGGTGCCCACCAGGTCTCTAAAAAGGAAGCCACGCAGGGGACACTTCTGAAAATCCATGGGGAGAGCCCAGAAAATTCTCATCCCATCCTTCACCTCCATGACTCCCTTTTCTACTGACCTTCTAGATCTTGTTTCAGGTTTTTAACTGATATGAAAATATCCTACTGTGAGAAAACCAGTGAGATAGAAACATACTGTCAAAATTGTTCCTGGGTAACTTCATGCATGCACATCTTTATTTCATTATCCACTGTGAAAACTCTGTGCTTTGAATTTATTCTAAAGCCCTCAATACCAAGGGATAGAGCACATTCCACTGAATAAGTGGACTCTGTGGTATAATCAAGGACACAACTGATATCAGGGGATAGACAGGTGTCACTTTAGAGCAATCTTTATTGTAACTGGAAAAAAACATGGTGGTTCTATTCTATACTTCCTTGACAGTTAGAAGCCCATCTCTAAACCTTAGTGTCTTTGTGTCCAGACAAGAAAGCTGTATTTTCTCTCCCTCAACATCTAGTATTCTAAACTAAAATTTATAAAGCTAATGAACCAAATACAAAAAGATATTTATGGAAATACTTGATTCTTTAAATTTTTATTTCTTATTAGTACATATTTGTCACACATATTGATCACATTTGTCATGGGAAATCTGTGCATAATATAATCTTAATCCTTTCTTTCCCACCCCTCTCCCTTCAACCCCTCTTCTGCTCCCTATTTACAAAAGCTTTGTTTCCATTTTTCCTCCTATTCTCTTTTTTTAACCTCTTTCCCTTCTTTCCTTTCCCCTTCTTTTCCCCTTTCCCCCTCCCTTGTTCCCCTTCCCATTTGAACAAGTTTTCCCTATGATCCAATGTCTAGCCTTCATTTTGCTCATTTTGCTCATTTTTCTCATTTTCTCACACAAGAGAAGTGATATCATATTTAAACTTGTGTGTCTGGTTTATTCACCTAAAACTGTGGTCCCAAGACGCATTCATTTACCTGAAAATGTCTTGAGTTTATCCTTCTTTATGGCATAGTAGTACTTCATTGTATATAAATGCCACATTTTCTTTATCCATTCATCCATTGATGGGCATTTGGGTTGTTTCCAAGACTTAGCTATTGTTGTGCTGTTACAAGTATGGGTAGACATATATCACTGTGGTATGATATTTAAACTCTTTGAGGGAGTTGTCTAGGAGGAGAACAGTTGAGTCAAATGCAACCTCTAGCTTTTTGAGGAATCTCCACACTGATTTCCATAGTGGTTGTATACTCTTACCAAATGGAGATTAGTTCTTTTTTCCCCACAGCCTCACCAACATTTGTTATTGTTTGATAAAGTGATTGATCTTTCAATACTCTTCCAAGCCCCTCAGATTAAAGGAAAAGGAAAATCATTGCTGGAAAACTTGTGTTCAGAGTCACTAGCTTAAAAGAGTCCGGTTCTGCTTTAGAGTTCATTACGAAAATCACTGGAGAAAGTTGAGGCTGTTGGTCTTAAGGTACAGGGTGCAAATTCTGGGACATCCAATTCCATGTTGTAATTTGTCATTGGGAAGATGGTATGAGTGCCTCCAACACAGGAGAAATCTGTCTTCCCACAGTGACAGTGCAATCAAATGTCACATTAGGAAGTTGACGGGAAGAAAGACTAGCACTAGAGAAATGAATACTTTCAGAGCACCTAATAAAGTGAATACAATTATTGTTTTATATGCTTCTTATATAAAATAAGATAAAACCATTACAAAATGTAGGCGAAATATCTCTATAATTCTGTAACCTTAACAGCATAATGTTAATTTTCCATAATTTCTTTCTGATATTTTCCTATATATGTATATAGTTAATAGTCTAAAAATACGTGGGTGGAGCTTGATTGATTTGGGGGGAAAAATCATACCAAATTTAACTTGCCAATATTTGAGTTCAGAATTACCAATTCTCTTTGCAGCTTTTCTAAATAACCACCTTCTGTCCTCTGAATTCCCAGTCCCCAAATGAGTAGACTGACATTCTCTCTTCACTTCTCTGGTGTATATTCGTAAAGCATCATATCTCAAGGTTCTTCATAAGTGGAGTATTCGAAGACAAGTCATGTACAAGTTAATCTCAGATGCCTTACTAACTTTTGAAAAAGCTAATTTTTTTTCCTCTGACACTGTTTTTGCATGAAGGCTGGTTTCTGTATATAATTCATTTTTTCAAAGAGGAGACAATTGCAAAATGCATTGACTTAGAGTAGAAGAGATGACCTATGATAGGTTAAGGAGAGATTATTCTTCTCTTGTCTTTTTAGATGGAGGCAGAAAACAAGGTGCAGGGGAAATCTTTGGAATCATATTAAGAGCATGTAGGTGTGAACCTGTGTGTGCAATTTACTAGCTTTACAGCCCTAAGCAAGTTACTTAATGCTATTAAAATTCAGTGCTTCCTCTAGAAAACATGGGCAATAACTATTTCACAGAGTTGCTTTGAGGATTAAATACACCAACATATTGAGGAACTGCTATAAAAATGAGTCACTCTCTTTTTTTCCTTAAAAGGAAATTCTAAGCACATTATTCCATTGAACATATTCCTAATATTTACAATGGAAATTTTTTCTACATTATATGAATGAAAAAGTAACTTCAATTTTGGTGGTTGATGAGCCATCTCTGGAATCATCTAAGTCCAGGCCCTTTTCTTCTCTTCTTATTTTCAGCTGGTTAGCTGCTTGTTGAGAACTAGCCAGAGGGTGGGCAAAAGAAATAAAAACTGTAATCGGTCAATTTGACTCTTGGATAGCGGTCCTGATGAAAGGTTTGTGGGGAGAGGCTGTTACAATTGCAAGTTAAACTGGAGTTTTTACTTTCTTACCAGGAAATTGCACGAACCTTCTGATCATTGGTACATCCAGGTGGTGACAGTCACTCCTCTTCTCCTGACTGAAGAAATGTCTTCTTCTACCTGACAAGTGGCCTCTCTTCCAAAATGACCCATAGTGACCTTTGAAGAAGAAGAAACCTGGTAGTCTGTCCTATCACCCAAAACAACTATGATGAGCTGGCGGATATTGCAACTACGTGATGGTTGAATCCACACAATTCCAAAGCAATAGTCACTAGTCTTTCTCTTCACCACTAACCCAGCAGTCAGATAATCACTCTTAAGAATTTATTGTGCATTTTTTACCACCATATAATCTAAAATGTGTCAAATAGCTAGATGTATAAAATAATCTCTCAACTCTCAATAATAATATTAAAAACTAATACAGTAAGAGTTGTGCATGTGATAAGACAACTAATTCCACAGATGAGAGGACAACGAACCCATTCAGAGCATCTCTAACATTTTAGTCACTGTGTGAGGCGCTGTTCATGTATTATTTTCTCTAATCCCTACCACAGCTCTGAGAGGCATCCTGCCCTCCTCCTACGGATGGTGATAGGGAGAGTCAGAGATGTTTAATAACTTACCCAAGGTCACACAGCTAGAAAAACATGGAGCCTGTTTTCCAGTTTAGGTGTACCAACCTTGTCCACACCCGGCAACAAGAAAAGTCAGAGATCGGAGGCCTCGTTTGGTGCAGTTAGGTCAAGACAAGACTCTTAAATGCCCATCAGCAACATGCTTTGATAAAGCGTATGTAAGTCCCTCCGTTGATTTGGGAAATATTTGTAGCCAGAGGATAAATGTCTGTATTCTGGAAACAGTGACGATGGCATGCAAGTGACAGCATGCTAGTCTCAGCTCAGCCATTACCCGCATATGTTCGTCTCAGTAAGCTGCTTCCGTCTTCCAGGCTTTTGTGTCGCCATCTGCAACAGTGAGCATTTCTGAGTTATCTAATGTCACTCACCCTCCAACACTGGGCAAGCGTGTATAGTAAAGTAGGTCTGCTGTCAAGCAGACCCAAGTTTGAATCCTGGCTCCATCTTCAAACAGTAGGCTGTGGGGCAACTCATTCGAGCACTTGTACAATGGAAGTAATAATACCTACCTCAGGGTCATTGCCCTTATTGCTCATTCTCCGTGGGACAGTCTTCCCAGTTATCCACAGGAGTCACCCTTTTGCCTCCTTCAGGTCTTTACTCAACTTACCTATCCTTAGTGAGACTTTCCCTCAAACACAGTGTCAAAACTTGAAAACCACTTGACATTTCCTGTTTTTCTTCTGCATTATATTGTCTTCCTCAACACTCAACACCTAACATGCTATCTATTGCACTCAATTATTTTATTTATTGCCTGTTTCCCGCCTCTAGAATGTAAGCTCTCAAAGGGCAGGGATTTTTGTATTCTTTATTGCTGTATTCCCGGTTTCTAGAATGACTTAGGTGCTTAATAAATATTTCTTGTATAAATGAATGCCTGTTGTGGGAATAATGTCAGTATAGTATTTTTGCAGGGTCTGGCACAAAGTAAGTGCCTCATATATGTTATCTGTCTATTTTACTATTGTATTATGTCTTTGCCTCACCTCAGTGGAACGCATGTGTTCTCTTCCCCCTGCATATAACCCAAAATTAGAATTTGGACCCCCTTAGTGAATACAGAGGCTTATCTCTGGTGAGATTAGACTGGAAGCAAGAATAGTCACTGTGAAGAAACTAAGATAGAAGACTTGCATGGTGGCTACCTGAAAATATCTAAAGGTGAGCCACACGGATGGAAACTCCAGGAATCTCATTTCTGGTGCATAAGAAATGATCTATGCAAATTGGATGCTTAATGATGGGATAAACTGTCTCAGGAGATAGTCAGTTAGTCATACATGGTTGTATCCTAAAATCTAGTTAACTACATCTCACACACTCCAGTATAAGTAATGCTGTGAGTGACAAAGTTGGAGGGCAGTCAGAGGGGTCCATACTCACAGAGATCCATGGACACTATTAGGAAAACATGGCATCCCTAAGTACAAGATAAATGGATGGCAATAAAAGGATTATTAGTCTTATAAGTAATCAAAGAAATCAAAGATAGATAAAGAGGCAGAGACAGCTACCCCAAATCAAAGTCAAGATATATTACCCAGCTTCCTGATGCTGGTCAATTTTCAGATTCTGAACCCGGTGACAGTAGAAAAGGCAGGATTCCCAGGTAGAAAGACACTTTCACTGTTACAGAATGAATACACAGTAATGATTGTCCCACTGGTTTTACAAAAGTTTCTTGGCCATTTACCCAGGTAACCGTATACTGAAGGAAGTGTATGACCCACATATTGAGGACTGGTTAGATACAGTTCCCAATTTGACATTGCTCTCTGGATAGATGCTAGCATTGAACCTTGTGCATTCATTAGGTACAACTGCTGACATGTATCCTCTGGTTCCTTCAACACACAGTAGGTAATTTCTTTGCCCTTTAAATAAAAATTGAAAACCATATACTTGGTAGTTGACAGAAACCTTACAGGTTCCTTGGATTGTGAGGTAAGGGCTTTTTAAAATAAGGAAAGCTAAATGTAAATTTCTGAAAATTTTCTTTCTCCAATTTCACTTCTCTACCAAAATAGTAAATCAAGAGCAATATTGCATTCTACAGTGGAAGGAAAAGATAAATGTAATACCTAACACCTGGTGGACATATGGATGCCATTCCTAATCATCTCGTTAGTTTGAACCTCCAAAGATTAAAAGGATCCTAAAGGAAAAAGCAAAATATATGAATAGTATTTTCTCATCCCAACAACCCTGGTTTCAGCTTCCATGGCAAATGTGGAATGTTTACCAGGGTCTAGTAAGATAGCCTCTGGTATATGTTATACAGCAAATATGTTATTTTCTATTTCTACTAAGGAGGGCAAGAAGCAGTCTACATTTATATGGAGTGAGAAAATGTATGTTTAATATTTCGCCCCAGGGCTGTGTCCTCCTGCCATCTATTTTGGAGTCTGAAGGGATGTAGGCTGTTTGGTCATTCTGAACAGTGTCATATTTATTCACGATATTGATGAGGCAAAGTTAAGAAGTACCAGAGAGTACAAAACATGCTGGAGGTGCTGAATAAAACACACGTGCTTTATAGAGTAGGAGATGAAACCTATAAATATGGAGAATCTTGACATATCCAAGAATGTTTTTAGCAAGTTTAGTGGGGTGGAGAGTATTAGAATTGTCCTTCCGAAGATAATGACAGATTCTTTTAACGCATACCTTTTAGTATGAAGAGGGGATCACAGTGATTGATAATCTTCTCTGTGTCCCAGGAATAGCAGATTTCATACTTGGAATTCATACTTGGGAATTCTTCTCTGACCATCCACATGGAAAATTTCTATCTTTCAATAGAATCTGGCACTGGGAAAGGTGCTATAGAAGTTTTTGTTGTGATACAAGCAGAGTAAAAACTGAACCACAGGATGCATCAGTGCCTGTGACACTAATGACATCCGTGGTGGATTGGAGCTGTGGGAAGCCTCAGTGAACATATCATGATATAAACCAATAAAATTTGGAAGTAAAATCATGCCTTCTGCATCAGTGCAGTACATACCATTTGAAAAGAATTCAGCTACTGGGACTTAGAAGAACAGATATACCTGATTATGAGATATCATATGTATGTGGCCATACATTCTATTATAAATTGGACTCAATCAGACTCACCAAATTTTGAGACACAGCGAAGCCAATACTTATGTCTAAGATGGGAATATTATTCATAGGATTACTCTGGAGAGCAGAGTCTACTGTGTGAGCAGATGGTGTACACACCTATATTTCCCTTTGCTACATTTACGTGTCTTCCATCAGCTCATACCTTTGGCTGTTTGAGGGGTCCCTTGAGATTGCTGAGGAGGAAAGAGCTGAGCTTAGTAAGTGGATGTAAACCCCAAATGGGTGAAACTCATGGAATTGAAGTGATGATGGGAAATTCTTTCAACTGGAAGAGCTTTGGGAGAATCCCCTAACCATTTATGTGTGCAGTAGAAGACTACTGGAGTAAAAAGAAAAATGTAGACCCTCTTAGTAATGGAAAATGGCTTGGCTAGTGGTAATTCTCTGAAAAAGAGGAATGAAATATCAGAGACACCTAGGTGATCTGAAAGGGATAACCAGAATCTGGGAGGATTATGCAGATGACTTATTGGAGTGAATATAAAGAATAAAGCAAGATCCTTCAATCACTTAATACTTTCCAGAGTACCCACCACATAAGAGCCACTAAGCAATCAGACAGAATGGCACACGGGGCACAGAAATGTAACGGCTGTGGTGACAAGTAACAGATCCAATTGCATGGGCTCGCACTTGCCAACGCTAATCTATTTCCACTATGCTACCAAATGGAGCACTCTCTCATGTGGTTCGCATATGGCACCATCTCTCAAGGTAGAGAAATCAACTACCTGTAGAAACCTGACCACCCAGGATTTCTTCTACCATGGAAAGGACAAAAATTCATCTTGAATGGGACCAGCAGATACACATTTGGGTTTTCCTTTCCTGCCTCTAAAGGCTTTACTACAATCCTGAGTGCTTCTGAGGCATACATTCACTGCCATGTGTTAGTACACAATCTCATATTGGACCTAGGAGCATACTTACCGCAATGGAAAGTATGGCAAACAAATCATCAAGTGCACTTTCTCTAACACACTTGACACTGTCCAGATAATTCATAGTGATAGACTGGGTTTTCTAAGAGCACCATCACCTTAGCAATACTTAAAACTAGAGGTCACCATTTCCCAAGCCATAGTGCATAGGCTTCATCAGTGCTCATTGGATGGTGAGTGCTCTGTCCCTGATAGGTAGAATACAGAATTTGGGACCAAAGTGTAGAAGTCAGAGTGACTCCACTTTCATAATTCCTGATGATTCACTTCTGGAACTTGTTCATCTTGATCCCATAACTCTAGTCCTTGTCAGACTGGAGGTCTAGCTCACAAAGGAATGCTTTTTATAGGAGACACTGCAGGCCTCTTAGAGAATCAGCTCTTGCTGCTGTGGTGAGCACTTGGCCTTTTTGTGACAAAGGACTAGGAAAAAAAGAAAGGAAAGAGGGACAAGATAGCATACGCTCAGCATCTAAGTGACTCTGGCCACCGTGTCCTTCTCATGGTTGCTGTATGAGTCCTTTTAGTGTCAAAAATTGGCAGGAGAATTCAAGGAGCACCCAGCGATACACGTGTGTCTTGGAGGTGCGGAGGAATGGAACAGCATTTCACAAAGGAAGCAGCCCCGAAGTACACCTGGACCAGCACGTTAGACTTTACTCTCAGAGACTCCAGCCACTTGGTACTGTCTTCCAGCCTCTTTCATGGCTCCCTTATAGCTGGATATTTGTGAGAGTTAATTTTATATGTCAACTTGATTGGGTCATATGATGCCCAGATATTTGATCAATCATTATTTTGTTAGAGTGCTTGTGGAAGTAATTAATATTTCAAGGAGATCTATCTCTTTATTTTTCTCATTTATTATTGTTATAGTTATTAGTACATATTAATTACATAAATTAATGACTTTCACTATGGCATTCCCATATGGGTGTATACCATGCTTTCTTTGATCAAGTCCCTTTTTTGCTGCCCCTTGCATTCCATTCTCTGACTCCTTCCCAGGTGCTAATGGTCTGTAGATGTGGTTACCATTTGAATCAGGAGACTGAGTCAAGCAGATAGCCAACCCCAACGCAGGCGGACCTCATCCAATTTATAGGAGGCTTGAATAGAACAGAAGATAAAGCAGGACAGAATTTGCTCCCTGACTGCAAGAGCTGAGACTTTGATCTTCTCCTGCCCTTAGACTAGTTCCTAGTGTATAGACTTTGACTGAAACCTATACCATCAGCTCTCCGGTTCTCAGGTCATGGGATCTGAACTACAAATACATGTTCGATGTTTTTGGGTTTCCAGAAGAATCTCTCAGCTGCCATAATTATGGGAGCCAATTGTTAGTAGTAAATAAATAAACATCTGTATAACTATCCTACTGGTTCTATTTCTCTGGAGAGCTGTAATGCCTAGTGCTCTAGGCAATGCCTAAAAAATTAGCCTCAGATGGATCAATGTATAACATGCTTGTTTTCTGAGTTTAGAGCTTATGGAAAACCAACACTGTCATACAGAGAGCTGCCTGCTCCCTACCCAGCCAATAAACACCCAGGGGAGGTTTTCTGCTGCACGCCAGCCTTGGCAGGTCTTGGCAGAGCCCTCCTTTCTCTGGCAGATTTCTCTCTGAAGCGTGTCCTGTCCTGGGATGCCAACCCTTCTGGTTGCTCCTTTCTCTTTTTATCAGACCTGTCATTCTTTGCAGCAGTAGGTGTCCCCACTGACAGCAAGGTGATCAAGCACAGAGCAGACCCTATTAAACTTCACTCTTGCACCTTCAGCAGATTTCCTGTTGAGACCTGCAGTATTTTAAAAGTCAGCCTTCCTGGGGGAAAGAGGTGGGAGCAAGAGATAAGGGAAAGGATGGATGGTTTGTATGTTGCTTGAACCATTTCATCTTTTTTATTATTTTATTCTATTGCTATACAGATGCTTCTTTGGATGCAATTTTAATTGTGATAGCACTTACCAAAATTATCTCTGTTGTTCCGAAAAAGGTAATAAAAGTTTCAGGGTTTTGTTTGAAAGCTCTGGTTCACATGTGCATATAATAAAACAAAGGAAAATCCCTGCATAAGGCAAGAGCTCAGAAACTTGCCTCCTGACCTCTGAAGATGTGCGTCAAATTTTGCCTTAAAAGAAGAGATGGAAAGCCTGACACTGGTAGCTGAAAACATCTCTGGGTCTGCTATCTGCTTCACACCACCGCCACTGCCCACTTCCAGGTTCCATGTATCCCTCAGCTGCTGCGCACACGTTTCCAGGCTCAGGAGGCTGTGGTACTGGTACAGTGTTCTCAGAGTACTTAGTGGGTTTTAGATCGGATGGTGGTGACGCGGTTAGGTATCCTTGGCTCAGTCTTACTTCCCTAGTGAGAACCTCTAAGGTCACTTTCCCAGGGCAGCTGACCTTCAACTGTACTTTAACTTTCACATTACCTCATAAAATATTAATATTTGGGGTCCTTTAGCAGGTTACATCTGGATTGTTCTCACTCTTCTCTGAGGGATAATATAAACATGCATGCACATGCACGCGCGCGCACACACACACACACACAAAACCTTCCTCACGAGTGTCAGCCTTCCAAAACCTCTTGGTCCCCATAGGAAAATCCATAGATATGCATTTCACGGATGAGTTTGAGCCCAATTTTGTGACAACAATGGATTCTACCGATGGAATCCAGTCCAAGAATTAGGCAAACACAGGTGCCATTAATGTACCTGCGCCCATCCTGGTGCTAGATGCCCTGAGTTGCATTGCTTTTAAATCATTTTGTTTGTGCTTTGCAAAATGTCTCTCCTGCCTAATCTCTCTCCAGCCTCATTTATCTCATGCGCTAACCAATCAGCAGGTTAGGAAGAATAAGTGAGTGGAAGTTGTAGATGGAGTCCCTGGCGACAAACTTGAGGAGTATGGGACAGGCACTCCTAGTGGATCTCAGGTGGAGTGGTTGGACCTGGGAGACAGAAGTGGCACTATGGTTTGGGGGAAATAAAAACAACACCCTGCCCCCTCCTGTGCACATATGCGCATGGGCACTACACACCCCTCGTACATGTGTTCACCTTCTTCCTTGCATTATCCTGAGATTCTATACCCTTGAACATCTCAAAGTCCATAACAGAGAGTGACAGAGATGAAATAGGGCCTCCCAATGCTGACACCCTGAGCTCAAAACCAATTATATGGTCTGGGTTGAAATCTTTTATTTTTTTACTTTTTATTGATTGATTGATTGATTGATTGATTTTTTTGGTACTGGTGTATCAAACTTGTGACCTTGTTCTTGCCAGGTAGCCATTTGTGCCACTGAGCTAAGCCCCGATTCCCGAAATCTTTTCTTATTTATTTTTTCATGTACTTATTTGTATTTCCTGACCCCAATCACAGCTTCCTGAGGAGAAGCTCCCATGCCTGTCTCTGAGGCCCTATCTCTGCCAAACCGCAATCCAAAAGCATCTTCTGCTTTGACTCGTGTTCATATGCAATCAGCAAAAGGACACTGAGGTAAGGAAAGCTGAACAACTGCAACAGTTCCTCCAAATCTTAACTGTTCCAAGTCTTTGGGAATGTTTCTCCTCAAAGGCTTTGCTCTTTCCAAAGAAAGTGTTTTCTCTGAAGCATACACTTTGCAACCCAGGAGGTTTGCACTTACATTCTCTCTTTCTTTCTTTCTTTCTTTCTTTCTTTCTTTCTTTCTTTCTTTCTTTCTTTCTTTCCTTCTTTTTTCTTTCTTCTCTCCCTTTCTTTCTTTCTTTCCTTCTTTTTTTCTTTCTTCTCTCTCTTTCTTTCTTTCTTTCTTTCTTCCTTTCTTTCTTTCTTTCCTCTTTCTTTTGTCAAATCATAGAAATTGGAAGGGATGGGGACCTGAAAGCAAATTCTCTTATTTAAAGAATGAAGAGACTGACGTTTGCTCACCGTGTTTCTTACTCCCTGTTTCATTTAATCTTCACAATGCCTTTGAAGCTGGGCACTAATGCTGGAGGAGGCAGCAAAGCGTTATGATTTAGACCTGAAATGGCTCCCCAAACCTCATGTGTTTGGATGGTGACTGAATTATGGAGATATGATAGTTGACCTGCTAGTAGAAGGCAGGGCCTAGTCAGAAGCAGGTCACTGGGGACATGACCTAGAAATGTTTATCTCCCTAAACTGCTCCCTTCCTTCTTCTCTGCTTCCCAGTCACCATGGCATGAGCTGCTTTTCTTTGCACCACGGCCTTTCCTCCTGGCCACTTCTACTTGGAGCCAGCTGTCTGTGGACTAAATCTGCTAAAATACAGAAGTCAAAATAACTTTTCCTCCCTTAAGCTGAGGGTGTCAGGTATTGTGTACCAGCAACCAGAAATTGACTAGGACACTAAGTACCACAGAGATGATGTGACTTGTTTAAGTTCATGAAGATCCTTAGTGGTGGGGTCAGAGATTGACTTTTAGACTAAGGTCTTTCCATTTTAAACAGGGGTCCTTTCATAATCTAAGAACTCAGGTAGACAGGTAACATTTTCATTCAATTTGTGACAAAACTATATACATACGTCAACATAATCATGCCTAATTTCTTTCTTGATACAGTTTTTTTTCCTTGCAATGAGATAGTACCTTTCTACATTTTTTATATTTAAAGTTCCCTTCTTCAGGATATTATAGTGATACTAAATGAAGTGGTTTGTATACTTGCTTGGTAAAACAAAACATTGACAACTATATGACAGTCCAAAATATTCTTTAAAATTAAAAATCCTGACGTCTGGGACCACAGCTTCCTGAGATGATACTTAGTTGTTGCCATCAATGTCACCTAGATGTGCAGGAGGATGTGTAAGCATTCTACTCATCATCATGTCATGCAGTCATCCCCCACTGGCCTGGGCATAATTGGGGTAAAACCTTCCCCTTGTGGCTCTCAAAGTTCCTTTCTGGTTCAGACAGGAATCTGTATCATTTCAGAAGTGCTCTAGGATGCGTGTGAGGAAGGCAGCCTGTGTCAGTTACTTTTCTCTTATTGCAAGGACAAAATACCCAATGCCCAAAGTTAAAGAGGGAAAGGTTTATTTAGCTCACTCTTCATAGAGATTTCAGCCCATAATCAGTTTGTTCTAAGGCAGCGTGGCATGGCACAGGGACAACACTCCAAGGTGGCAGAGGACAGCAAGAGCAACAAGAGCAAAAGGAGGGAGCAAGCCTCTTTTCCTCCTTCACATTGTAAGCAGGCCGCCCCCCATCCAGGGCAAGTGTAGCACTCACACCTCTCCATGCCCTTCTCCTGAACAAGATGAGGCCGTTTACAATGTGAGGACCCTGCCCCCATGCCCAGTCACTTAAACTTCTAAACTTCTCAATTTGACACAATGTATCAAACATTGGGTTGGGTTGATCCTCAATCTGATCATTGCTTCCCGTATGCAGAGGAGGAGAGATTAATGCAAATGAAACTGGGTGAGGAAAGCTCCTCACGTGATGGCACCCAGGAGGCAGAGAGGGCAGGGAGAAGGTGGGCAGGGAGATCCACCTCCCAGGCCACACCTTAGTGAGTGGCCTATTATCAGGCCCCACCTCCTACCAGTACTCTCATAGTTGAACTCTTCAGTGGCTGAATCAACTGGTGAATACAGTACTTGCACGGTCCAATCACTTTTCAAAAGCCCTTGTTCTGAGAATGTGAAAGCTTTGGGAGGATTACAGACCTAAGCAATAACAGGAATGTACCACATTAGATTCCAGGGTCATGACTTTACAGTTTTGAGCTTGAACAGTTTTGGTTTTGAGCTTTCTGAGGTCGCTGCAACAATAAAATCATTTGTGGTTGTGGTGTTTATGGTTTTTGGTTGCTTCTGCTTAAGCACAGTTTGAAAATATTGAATGGAAAATTACAAAACTAAACAACGCATAAGTCTGAAATTGTCACCAATGTGAGTACCTTGATGAAATCTTATGCTATCTGGCTCTGACCTCGGGACTGAATCAAACTTTATATAGGGTATCCATCTTATATGCACTACCTGCTCATTAGTTACCCAGCTGTCTCAGTTATCAGATTGACTGTCACGCTATTCATGGTGCTTACAGGTTAATAACTTCTATGTTACTTAATAATGGCCCCCAAAACCAGGTGTGGTGGTGCACGCCTGTAATCTCAGCACTGGGGAGGCTGAAGCAGGAGAATTGCTATGAGTTCAAAACCAGCCTGGGTTACAAAGTGAGCTCAAGGGCAGCCTGAACTACATAGAGAGACCCTGTCTCAAAAAGACAAACTAATAATAATAATAATAATAATACCCAAATCCAAGATTAGTGATGCTGGCAGTCTGTATGTGTCCCTAAAAAGAAAAACCATAAAGTGTTTTTTTAAGAGAAAAGTTAAAATTTTTCAATTTAATAAAGGAAGAAAAATGTTCGCTGAAGTAGCAAAAATTTACAGTAAGTTATTATTAATGTCTTACCATGTGTAATTTATAAATTAAATATTACCAGAAGTAAGTATGTTTAGGAAAAATATAACAAATGCAGGATTTAGTACTATCTGCTGTTCAGTCACTCACTGGGAAGTTAGAAATTTATGCTCCCAAATAAGAGAAAACTATTACAACCTACATGAAGTGCTTCATACAGAGTTGTTATACACTAAATGCTCAGTAAATGTTAGTTTCTGGCTCCTTTTCACACACATTTCTGACCTACTTTACTCTGTAGGGCATGCCTAGCTAAAGTGGATTTGTCTTGTCTTTGATGACTCGTGTCTTAGTCTCTTGCACCCTGAGGTTTTTCCAGCAAGGGAAAATGCTGGTTGGCACCGAGTCACACTGAGTGACTCGGACTTTAGAGGAGAGGACAATGCTGAAGAGAGGGAAAGTCCTGGTGGTGACATTCTGGGCTTAATAGCACTCATAAGGGTTTGTAGTGCTACCTCCCTGACACACAGCTGGTGGCTCCCAGGCAGGGCCAGTCCTGGTGCCAGGCATGGGCTGGGCATCAGAGCCTTTGCTGTCATTGCCCGTCTTTCTCTGGCCCTGTGCACCTGGTGTTACAACTGACACCCGGGATGTCACATTCTGACATATGAGGCTATGAGGGTCAAGTGGGGCAGGGGTTGGGGCAAGAGTTTGGCGATCACAGCCAGGTACCTGTCAAACCAACTTACACTCATGATTCAGTGTCAACTGTAGACCTGGAACTGATCTGGATTCAAACAGTGTGTTGAAGTCAAGTGACGACGACATTTGTCTGGGTGGGACTTATCTGACAGGACGTGCTCCCTGGCAGGTCCCGGGGTCCTGGACGGAGGCTGCAGAAACAGGAGTAAATGGAAAGCAAGTGGCTATGCTTCCCCTTTCTCTGTCTTGTCTTCACATTTGCTACCAGCTTGTGCTTACTGACATCTGAGCAGATTCTAGCTACGCAAATAGGCGATTTTGCTTTATTTCGAGTCCCTTACATGCACATAACCACTAACTGTCACAACGGTTTCTTTCCACGGTGGTGACGAGAAGCATGGTCACTCACCCAGCAACAAGGCAGAGGCCCGGCTGGGGATGAAGTGTTTTAATATTAATGTAAGTCCTGAATAAATGAGAATTTGTGAGGCGCATTAGATGGTGTTGGACAGCGGAGCTCTGCAGACAGACTGAATCTAAATTCCTGCCCTAACATGTCCTTGAGTACTTTACTTAACCTCTCCAGGCCTCAGTTTCCAAATCTGTTAAATGATGATGTCATAACAACTGCTGCGTGGGAAATTTTGATGACTCAAAGAAAAGATATGCAAAGCAGTTCATAGAGGACCTGAAAACAAGTATCCTTTCAGGATTATTAAGTAAGGAATCTAGCCCACTGCTATTTAACTTTTATCACTTTTTCATTATTTTCTAAAGTCTATGACTAAAATAAGAAGATATCAAATGGAAAAAAGTAAGAAGAGACCCAAATAGTGGGGGCGGGGTGGGAACCTGGAAAAAAAAAAACACTTGAAGAGCTTCTATGCAAGGGGATATTCTGCAGGATTTTCTGCGCTAGTAAGTTTATAATCTGCATATGCATAACTTTAATATCACTGATGCTCTACAGTTTAACTGATAAGAATGGGTTGTGAATTTCACCCATTGTGCATGGGATTTAAAGAGATGGTGAGGTAATAAGGGTAAAGATAACAGCTGGTAAAGTTAGTCCTACTGCGGAAATTCCATGATGCTTCTAAGAGTGAAATTTTGCTTTTCAGAAACTTCAACAAGAGAGCAAGAGGATAACTATGTACATTTTAAAAAGATAGCATATAGGTATTAATTGAAAACTAGTTGCTTGCTTTCTCTCAATAAATGAAAAAATCTAATGGAAAACCCACCTTTAAGTTTCAGCCTGATCATGAAGCAGGGGCGAGGAACCACTGAGATGTAGTGGCCAGCCTGGGACCTGCAGACGTCTTGCCTTCTTTCTATCAGAAACACGGGCTGCAGATCCACAGTCAGCCGAATGCAAGCTGCTCCCAGATCGCAGGAACAGAGGGCACCGCCAGCAGCTTGCCAAGGGGCTGAAGCAAGAAACCTGAAACTTGAACCCCGCCTGAGTACCAAGAAAGACTCAGAAAAGGAGAAATCCAGATGGGAGGCTAAATACAGATTGAAATAAAAGAACAGATCTCCAGTTATCTATTGGAGAGTAGTGATCTGTGGTGGTTGTTATGCAGGGTCAAAGCAATCTTTTTTTCTTATTAAGTTTTTATTGTTTATATTCCCAAATATGCTTACAAGTACAGTTATTCGTCATTTAGCTTCCAAGCTATCAACTTTTCTCTGAACCTGTTTATCTTCATACCTTCTTTTAATTTTGCTAAAGTAATATTCACTGAAGAAGCCCCTAAATACATCAGTATAAATCTTATTTTTTTTACACAGTCAGAATGACACTTTTAACATCTACCAAAGGTAACAAGTATTCATTAGAAAAACATCATCTTGCCCCACCACTTGGAAAACCACAGAGACTTCAAACACAGACATAATATGTAGCAGAAGATAACTTTTGATAAAGGTAAGGACTGACTTGGTTATTACTGGGTAATTAATTTGTTGGAAAAATGTTTTAAAATGAATTTCAGATGAACTAATGTTCTAATAAAAATTGGGTGATAGTGTTTTGAGCACGGTGATGATGGTAGGAAACAATATATTTGATCACACAAAAGCTCCCCATCTCTGGAAAGAGAGAGAGAGAGAGAGAGAGAGAGAGAGACTGAGAGTGGTAGAGGGAAGGAGAGAAGAAGATCTTTCACTTACTGAAAGCTCCAAAACTGTGATGCAAAATAAACCTCTTTTATCTATAAATTGATTACCTTCAGCATTTGTATAGTGACTGAAAGTTGATGCCCACAGAAAGAAAAGAAAAAAGCATTATAAAAAAAATTAATTATATAAAAAATTTGAATGCAAACTAAAAATTTAGGAAGAGCATTTTGAACCTGAGTGATAGAAAAGGGATAAAATCATATGTAGCCCAAGGTTCGTATGTAAGGCCATAAAAACTTGGTCATTCAAAAGATAGTGGGAGTGTATTAGTCAGCTTTCTTGTCATTGGGACACAATAATCCACACTTACAACTTGAAGGAGAAGAGATTTAATTTTATTTCAGGATTTTTGCATAGAGAGAAGGGATGCCGAGGTCTTGTTCCCAGAAAGCAGCTTTATTTGTTCCAGCACTGACACAGTGGATTCATATCCAAGGCTGGGTGCAGAGCAGAGAGTTGCGCCCTTCTGTACAGCTTTTGTGTCCTTGTCTCTCTTCCATGGGCTCACACTAACATCTTACAATCTGGTTGTGTGCACGTTAACACTCTGCAGTCTGGTTGGGTATGATTTACGTTAGAGAGTTACATCAGAGCTACACATTCCTACAAAGAAGTGAATGTCGAGACATTGTACAAAGTTCCCACCTGGACCCTTTCCAAAGGGGCCTTGCCACATTTCCCCTTTGATGCTTAGGCCCCACCCTATTTTGAATCATCCTGTTTCAGAGGTTTGTATTTCCACACTAACATCATGTGTGTGATTGGTTTTTTTTTTTTTGACCATTGTCTCAGCGAAGCTGGGGACAGAATGTATAACAATGGGAGCCAGGCAAGGTAGGATTAAACGGGTTCTCCAACTCAGGAGTGTAATGTCTATGAATGTTTTGAATCCCCTAAGAGATGAAAGCCATCCCCTAAAGAATTCCCTTGGGGTCTCAACCTTTCCAGGTCTGAGTCAGAATGTGAATAATTTTCCTTATTTGATCTGTAATCTCCTCTATGGCCTTTACCTAATCATCTATCTACTTCAGAAGTTGCTTAGGTTAAATTTTCCACTAACCCCTCTTTGTGAAGTAAACAAGTGATCTAAGTCAAGAGATTTTAATAGATAGCATATTTTGGTTTGTTGTTTGGCTGACAAGTTAAGAGCTTTGGGAGATTCATTAGTTACAATTTTCATGACTGCTTGCAGTCTAATCATGCAAGTTTAGCATATAAATGGGGTGTGGTAGCCCCAGGACCTATCCTCCACCCAGGTGGCAGGACCATAATACTGAATTATGTGTTCATGGGGCTATTCATTGGCTTTCCAGTTACAAATTTGTAGGATACAACATCTTCTATGGGTCCCCCATCTCCACACACTTGGAGATATTCTCCTGTGGCAAGTAAGAATAGGAAGAAAGATGGTTAGAAAAAGAAAGAAAGAGAGAAAGCTGTATGGGCCATCCTTAGCACACAAGACCAGGACCTGTTGGAGGACAGTACAGTATATGCTGTTCTGAATATCCAATAAAGTTCATCTTCAGTCTGCCAATTGATGTCTGCATCAACATCATCCCAGACCCCCTTAGATGAGACAAGCTGGACAAGGAATGAGGATTTGGTTCAAAGTAGTCAAGGAACCCCTACCATTGGGTCTTTCAGGTGATTGAATTGTAGGACCTTTGACCCAGACACATTAGGCTCCTTACAGAAACACTGAACCATCTTCTCTACCACATGATAGTTCCTTCAAAGTACTGAAGTCTTGAGAAGCTAAACCCTTGAGGTAGAGCTGGGGTACCCTGTGCTGGTATGAGGTTCATGGAGAGCTAACTTTCTAGCTTCCCATTGCTACAGATCCTCCAGAATGATTTCCCAACACACATAGCAAGAAGAGTCTAGGCTGCAGTCTCTGCTAGGGCTATAGCAAAAAGCAAGCCTAGAGATCCAAATACAGTTAAGGGTAAGGGGCAGCAGTACACTACAGAAAATCACAAAAAGTATGGAGTTCATCTGTGTCACCATTCAGTGACACCTCAGGCTTCTGCTGTGTATAGACAAGTCAGCCTCAGAGTGAGTAGGGTAGGAATAAAACAGAAATTAAGCCAATTAAAACAAAACAGTGAAAGTGATACAGGACTTCAAATCAAACTAATAAGGAATCAACAATAGCTATCATAATGCCTCTTGTTATCTCCAAAATAGCTGTCCATGCCATCAGATATAATAAAATAAAATCAAACAAAACAGAATAAAACCAATCAAATAAAATAATGAAAATGATATAGAACTTTAAACAAAATAACAAGGAATTAACAATGGCTACCACCTTCCCTTTTTAGACATTTCTTCTCCTTTCACTTTCACAATATCTATTGTATATTTTGGATCCAACTAACTTCTTCAGTTTTTTATACTAGGGAGACAATATGATGTTCACCTATGTGAGTCTGAACCATTTCATCCAAAAGCATGATCACAAGTTGCCTCCATTTGCCTACAAGAGCCTCATGATTATCCTTCTTTATAGTTAAGCAGCTTTCCATTGTATAAAAGTGCTGCATCTTTCTTATCCATTCCATGGTTGATGGGCAAGCTAGCCTTTTTTTTTTTTCTGGTTCCCTGTCACATGGAGCATTGTTTTCTCTCTTTGACTCTAATCTACGAATTTCCTTTTGAGTTAATGCATTTCTTGTATATCGCACATTGATAGATCTTGTTTCTTGATCCACTCTGCCTGAGTTTCTTTCTTTGGTGAATCAAGGCCATCTACATTAATGATTATGATCAACATGCACTGATTCATGTTGATCATGTTTTTTCCTGTCAGTGGCTCCCTACTTTTCTCCTCCATTCAAATGCCTGCCTACCTTGCTGACCTCACTCTGGTACTGTTCCTGGGACCAGAGTCATTTTTATCTCTCTTTAGAATACACTTCAATACTCTTTGCAGTGTTGGTTTGGTGGTAATGAATGCCTTTAAGTATTCTTTGTCATGGAAGTATCTTTGAAAGACAGTTTTGCAGGGTACATAATCTGGCTTGGAAATTATTTTTTTTCAGGACTTACTTTCAGGAAATACTTCACTCCAAGATCTTCTTGACTTGATGGTTTGTATTGAGAAGACTGTCATGATTCTGATAGGATTTCCCTTATAGGTGACCAGTTTATTTTCTCTAATAGCTTTAATATTCTGTTCTTGTGTTGAATTTTTGAAATCTTGATTATTATATGTCTTGGTATAGATTTATTTTGGTTATAGCTAATTTGAGTTCTGTATGCCTCAGTTATCTGTATGTCAGGTCCTTTTCTCATGCTTGAGAAGTCTTCTGCTATTATTTCTATAATCTCTTTATGTCATTTGTGTTGACTCCTGCTTTTTTCACTTATATATATCATTCTTAAATTATTTTTCTTTGCATCTTCTTGCTGCCACTTAACTGTTATTTTCTGGTTCCTTGTTATTTTTAAGAGATCTTTCCTTTTGTGATTGCTAGCTGCCATCCTGCTTTCAAGGTCTAAAAGTCTATCTTCAGTTTCATTCAAGCAGTTTTACCAGCTTTCAATGGAGTTTTTAATGTCCTTCATGTCGCTTTGGGTCTGTTTCGTGCATTCCAGTTCTTCTCTATATTGTTCTGTCACTATTTCCCTCATTCTCTTATATTCCTCTTTTTAAAATCTATGTCTTTTTTAGATATGCTTAGCAACACTTTTATTATGTTCATCATTTCTTCTTTTATCTGAGATATTATTTTTTTTAGTTTTTTTTTTAGTTTTTTTTTATTTAAAAGAGAATAAAACAAAAGGGGGCAGTACAGAGCAGATCAGAAGAGGACAACATAGGCAACACAGTACTTTACATTAAGTCAACTGGACATCAACAGTATCTAATGCCATATCTCTTACTCTGCTATAGTTGAGCATAGTTTCAATTACAATAATATCAAACATAACACAATAGTATAAAGTCATGCATATAGT
>PVJX010004570.1:0-93487 GCA_004027295.1 Dolichotis patagonum
AAGGACAACCATTTGGAAGAAAACAAGAGACAATATAACAGACAGTGAAGATCTCTGGTTGTCTAGCTTTGAAATTTATGCTTTCTTATGTCCCATTCTGTTCTGTTTTGTTGTGTTTAATTTTACTCCCTTTTAAAATAAAATAAATTTAAAAAAAAAAAAAAAGAAGGGATATTCTTGTCCCTTGTCACTCTCTGTTTCCCGCCACACTCTTCAGCCATGATGTTTCTTGGAGCCAGCTGATCACAGACTGAAACCTAAAACTGTGACCCAAAATAAGCCCTTCCTCCTTTAAGTTCTGAGTGTGGAGTCTGCTATTGCAGCAACAAGAAAGAGACTATTCCAGAAGCTGAATAATGTTCCCTCCGGTCACTAGGCCACAGGCCACCCCTAGGTGCTCCGCCTCTTGCCATGTGACATGAACACAGCTGTGTTTGGACCTCCATGGGTGGAGCTCCCGCAGTCCCAAACGATCCCAACTACCCGGATAGGACCACTCAGATCCCACATTCCTGGCCTTGCATCTCAGAGTCACAAAGGGCTATGCCTCTGTCTTGGAGCCAGCTTGCAGGCGCGGGTTCCGGGGGCAGTAAGCAGGGCTGCCCTTGCAAAACTGTGGCCCTGGAGGGCCCTTGTCCCAGGAGACCTACCCTCCATGTGTCTTGGGAATAAAACCATTTCCTGAGATCCTGCACACTTCCTGGGGACTCATCCTGAAATCTTCCCAGCAAGCTCAGGCCACTGACTCTCTGGCCATCCTGTGCTAAACCCAACGTGATGCCTTTTAAGGGGCTGGCAGGGCTGATGGCCCTTCTGCTTCCTGAGCACCTTTTTGGTGTCCTGGATGAGTTGGGTTTCTGCACAAACTCCTGCACAAAATCCCAGAAACTCAGCAGGAACCCCGAAATCCAGAGACACAGCAGTGGGGTAGAGTAGGATACAGCCCTCCCTGGGCACGGGAGGCAGCTACCTGGGTGTGGGCCCAGCTGTGCCCTTGCCACCACGGGCTTTAACAAGACAATTTCTCTGTGCCAGTGAAAAGCACCAAGCACCGATGTTCCCATCCCAGGTGGCTTCTGAGAGGTGATGGCCGTGTCCACCGTGCATCAGTCCCTTATCCTGACTGTGGCTGAAACAGTTGAGACACTCGGGGAAGGCCTGTGTGCATGTGTGCGTGCATCTGTGTGCGTGCAGGTTCGTCTTGTATACAAGCATACGTGTGTGTATAGAATTGTGTGTGTGTACACACAATCACGAAAGGCTGGAGCACAGACCTTGAACTTCCCTGGTACTAAAGGTACAAGACAAAGGGGAAAGGACCCAAACCTAACCCTAACAAGTGAACAGGAAACAAGGGGCCGAGCACCTGGACCGCCCCCAAGGGAGACAAGGGAATTGTGGACTCCACATGCCCTGGAGCCTCAGGCAGCCAGCTGGTAGGTGGTGCTGTCTCAAACTGTGCAATTTCCACAACAGCGTGTGCCCCCTGGGATGGGTGTGTGCAAGCTGGGAGTACAGCGACTTGGAAGTGTGTCCCAAATCAATGAGGGCTATCAGATCTTCCACATTTAAATTTTTGAAAGGCTAATACTTTTGCCTCGTACACAAATTAAAAGTTTTGCAGAGAGCAGCCTCTCTGGTAACATTCAGGGTTCTTCCACACAGTTCTCACCACTCCTTAAAAGGTAATCACCATTGGCTAGCGCGGTGCTATCCACCTGTAATCCCAGCACTCGGGGGTCTGAGGCAGGAGGATCACTAGTTTGAGGTCAGACTGGGCTGTATAGCAAGACCCTGTCTCAAATCCCTCGCTGAGACCCGTAAGAGATAACCATTGTTCTGAGCTGCTCACATAAACTTCTAGAGCTTTTTGCACATAAACATAACCCTTCTGTGCCCCTCGTTTTCACACCAAAGGTGCCGTACTGTGCTTCGCCTTGCCTTATTTTGTTCTGCAAGACCTAGTGCCTGGGGCTCTTTGGGATGTTTCTCAAACTAGAGCAGAAGGAGGTTCATTGGGTTGTTTGCAGTCTTTTGCTTTCACAAATGTCGCTGCAACAAATCACCCCGCACATAACTCAGTGTAAGGTAAATTCCAGAAGGAGGCTACCGGGGCCAAAGCTTTAATGCATTTGTAATTTTGCTGTCTTGACAAATTATCCTGCGCCGGGCAGGTGCCGCGCTCCTGACCACAGACGGTGGCATCCAGCATTCTGACAGGTGTGGGCTACCGACAGTTTAGGCCTGTGTGTGGCGGGAGTTTCCACTGGAATCAACTCTCCACTAAGGATCAAGAGGGGACTCTCGTTTGCAGCCTGCTGGCTTGTCCTGTGGCTCAGCCCCAGCCTGGCACCCATGCTGACCCCTGCATGCATCCTGGCTGGGCTCGTGCAGCACAAGGTCCTTGGAGTCCTCGTGGCCCAGGGCACTAGGGCAAGGGTCTGGACAAACACCCATAGCAACTCTGTCCCCAGGAGTCTGCTCTCCCTTTCCTGCCTCATCCTCTGAGTGGTAACCAAGGATGGAGTCCCCAACCCCAACCCTTGCCACTGCCGCCACCACCACCACTACACACACACACACACACACACACACAGCTTCTTTCTACAAAATGCAACAGCAGAGCCTGAAGAAGTGTGTCCTCCTGGGTTTACACCCTGGGCAGGTCCAGGAGCAACTGCTAAGCCCGGGTCCTCTGCTGAGGAGGACAGGCTATGTGTCTGCTTAACCATGCCTCTTCACCCTAGGTTCTTGGTTTTGCACTGGCACAAAACGAGGAGGGGGGGCACTCATGGGTTCCCAAGTTCCCTTCTAGCTCTAGTTGATAGCTTACCATCCCCAAATCAAAGGGAAAAGTTATGGCTACTAAATGATGTGTTTGTTTTGCAAGAATTGCTTGCAAGAGATCCTCAGAGAGGGGCTTAGGATTTTAGCTCAACAGCATAAGCGCCTGCCTGGCAAGCGCTAGGTTGTGAGTTCGATCCCCAGTACCAAAAAAAAAAGAAAAAAAGAAAGAAATCCTCAGAGAGCACCTTGGCAAGCCTGGGGCGGGGGTGGGGTGCGGGGAGAGAATGCCTTTAGCCAGGTGTGCCCTTGGCTTCCTGCCGACCACGCTCAAACAAGCCCAGGTTTGAGATCAACCCATCCCAAATGTGACCATTCTCCAGTGTTGCGGATTGGCGCCTTTGTGTGTCCCTTTGTAGAAACAGGCTTAGCGCTGGACACAGGAAGTGCTTGGCAAGCGTTTCCAGGAGCCAGCCTCCGGTTGCCAGGCGAGGGCAAGGGTCAGCAGTGGCGCAGACCGACCCGGTGTCCTCTGCCAGGCTGCTGGCGAGTCTGGCGCCTGCGCCGCGGAGCAGGGGCGCAAGGGCTCTCTCCTCCTGTCTGGACAGGCCGGGGAGGCGGACAAGGCGGGGAGTGACAGCTGGGAAGATTTAATTGCTCCTCCGTGGCTGAGGAGCACCTCCCTCCCTTGCCAAATGATCTGCATTTCAATGTGAGAAGTGGAAAGTAGGATGCTGCTCAAAGGGGTTACAATGATTAATCATTTAAAAAGCAAGATCTTAATTACAGGCCGCAATTTTTGCTATTTAAAGAGTCCATTAGTTGCCAGAAAGAAGAAGAAAAAAAATTATCACAGGTTTTTCTCCTCCCAAAGTAGAGCGTGTACAGGACAGCGGGGGAGGGAATCAGCTGCTGGCTCGGCTGGGGTGGGGGACAGAGGGTTCCCTGCACCCCTACAAGAGGCCAGAGCAGAAGGAGGCACTGCCCCAGCGAGAAGAAGCAGAGTTCACGCAGAGGCTACCCAGAGGCCCTGTCCGGGCGGGCGGGCCTTGGGCCGATCCCAGAGCCCTGCTGGAATCCCACCTGTGGGGCCCCGCCCCCTGCCTGACTTCTGACTCCGCCCCACACAGGATGCCGGGTTAATTGCCAGGCCCTCCCCTCTGACCCCTCTGTGGGTTTTAGTCTTGTCTGGTCTCTCGAGGCCACCGGGCTATACAAAGGAGACTGGTGGGGGCGCGGGTGTTGGGAGTCAGATAAAGACAACTAAGCTCCGAAGTGGATTAATTTACTGATCCTCAGGGAGGTAAAAGATCAGAGGATCAAGGTCTCCTGTGACCTCGGAGGCTTCTGTGGCAAGGGATGTGACCACACTTCCTCAGCCTCCTCACCAGAAGGCCTGGGCACACTTCCACCTCCGAGGAGGCACAGACGCCCAGCCTAGGGATTTGGCTGCACACCTGGCGTTGCCTTCTGGACCCCACCAGAACAGGACCTCGAGTCCAGATTGGAAAATCGCTGATGCTACCAGCGCCATCAAGACTAATAACTTGGGTTAGTTAAAGTGGCAAGTGAGCCAGGTGTGATGGTGCAGGTCTGTAATCCCAGTTACTCTGGAGGCTGAGGCAGGAGGATCCCAAGTATAAGATTAGCCTGGACGATTTAGTGAGACCCTAACTAAAATAAAATAAACCAGGCTGAGGGATGTAGCTTAGTTGTAGCACACTTGTGAGGCCCTGGATTATACACTCAACACTGAAAACAGCAACAAAGAGCAGTTTAAAATGTGGGTTGCACCCAGGCTTCAAATTATCCTTGTTTCTCTGATACTGTAGGTTTAAAACAAGCTTGCAAACACATTGCGATGTTTACCAGCCTACCCAGAGGAAAGGTTTGTTCCTCGCCGAGCCTGCTTGGTATTGGTAGTAAATTAAATGGAATCGCATCTATAAACAGCCGCTCCTGCCACTCTGATTAAATGCCTCTGTTGTTTATGTGTGTGCCCACGAGTTGCTGGCAGCTTCATCTATTCTAACACTTGGGTCCCAGAGGGCAGGCTGCTAAACTGGATTGAATGATAATCCGAGGGGTTTGAGGGCTACCGAAGAAAAGGAGACCCCAGCCGTAAATCAACCACGTGAGTCTGAATTCCGAATAATCACCTGATCTCTTAGTGACTATGCCCTGACCTGTACCTCTGCCATCTTTAGAGCTACCCACCACACCCTGAGCGGGAGAGTGGCTGTCCCTTGTCCCTGTCCCTTTAATTGCCAGGTTCCCGCCTCCTGGCGCTGGAGCCTCGCCTGGGAGGGGCCCAGTGCCAGGGCGCCCCCTTGCGGCAGATGCAGCCTGCAGAATGGGAGAGGTAATAACTTTGAGTTTGGGCACCAGCAAGATTTTAACCATCCTCCCAGCCGCCCTTTGAAGGTCTCCCCTGCCCCTTGATGCTCCGAAAGACCTCTAAAACAAGTGGATTGTGATGCTAGCCATCCAGAGTGCACAGCTGAACGGGGCCTAGAATCCACTGATCATTTCCTGGGGAGACACCAAAGCCCCAGCCACAAAGAGTAGTGACTCAGGTGACCCCACACCCACTCACGACCGGTCCAGGGAGCCATCAGGACACGGAGCCCCCTGTCTTTATTCCACGGGGTGCCAGTGCCCAGACTTCAGCCCCGTGTCCCTGTCCTCTTGGAACTTAGTTCCTGTTTGACTAAAAAGGATGAATGGGCAAGCTGCCTCACGTCTTTGCTCCAGCGTCACCCTCCTAATGAGGCCTCCCTGTTTCACATGGGAGCCCGCAAAATCTAATCCCTGCATGCTGGGAGGCTGAGGTAGCAAGACACAAAGTTCAGGCCTATTCAGTGATCTAGTGAGACCCTGCTTCAAAATAAAAAATGAAAATGGGTTGGAGACAAGGCCCAGTGTGAAGGCCCTGGTTTCAGTCCCCACAACCCACACACATAGATGAATGGCAGCCTCCAACCCATCGGTTCACCTTTATGGATTCATTCCTACTTTCCAATGATTGCTGTCCTGCATTTGTTTGTGTTTGCCATCATGAACTCAAGCCTTTACCTGACCTATATCCCCAGCCCTTTTTACTTTAATTTTTAAAACAGAGTCCTGCAAAATCACTAAGTTGGCCAGGCTAGCTTCAAATTTGCAGTCCTCCTGCTTCAGCCTCCTGAGTAGCTGAGATTATAGTGAGGGTGTGCAACTCAGTCCCTGGGTGGACACTGTACTTCTTTATCTTGTTGGTCAGCTGTCTCCTCCACCAGGATGTCAGTTCCACGAGGAAAGGGACTTGCGTGTGTTGTGTTCAAAGCTGTGTGCCATAAAGCCTGCATTAATGCTGAGGCTCAGTAAAGGTTTGTTGAATACATGGATGACAGAGCTACCTTGCCACACTGGCTCACTCCCTCCTGTGTAACCTCAAACTCTCCCCCAGGTTCTGCTGTGGGGTCCCCACATGGTTGACTACCTGTCACCTATTGTGAGCACTCACAGATGTCCCTTCTCCAATCTGGGCCTCAGTTTTCTCATCAGACAAATGGGCTCATGTCCTTCCTCTGCTGGCCTTGTATTTACTAGAACTGAATCTGGGTCAACTAGACAGGGACAGGGGCTTCCTGACACCTGAATCCCTTCCTTCCTCTTCCTACCTGTGCCCTGCTGGGTAGGGGACATCATGTAAGGCATTCAAGCCCCCAGCCTTCTGCTTTGCCAGGCATGACTGTCAACTGGGGCTTCCTTCATCCTCCATATGTGACAGGCAGGCCCCTTCAGCACCAGGGGTGGCATGAGGTGGGCAGCTCTGTTCCTCCTTCCTGCCATAGCTGTGTCTGTACCCACCTGCCCTCGGGCTTTCAGCCACATGAACGTCATGTGGTGTCTCATGAGGGAGGCTCCTGGGCAGTGGGCAGATGGGGTGTCAGCCCCCATTCTCTTGGGTTTCCCTCTGCCCTGCTTTGTAGGGCCCAAGCAGCATGGCAAGTTCCCTGGCTCTGCTAGGGGAGCATCCCAGCTCCCCCCAGCAGAGGACAGCATGGGTGACAGCAGTCCCTGAAGACTTCGAGCAGCTGCTGAAGAGCCAGGGCCCAACGGGTCCTGAGTAAGAGGCAGCTGGAGTGAGCAGGCCTCGGGGTCCTGAATGGAGGAGTGGAGCAGACCTGTGCCGAATTCCTGCTCTTCTTCTTGCCCATGTGACCTTGGAGAAGTCACTGGACTTCTCTGCATTTCGGTTCCCAGATGCTAAATAACAGGCCATAGTAATCCTCATTCAGAGAGGCTGATATCACGGAATAAAGTCCCTGATACAGAGCCCAGGCACTCAATAAATGGTTAACTGGTGATTTGCATTCTTATGGTTAAATGACCACTTTCGAGCTCCAAGCTGTGTGCCTTCTCCGGGTCCATGTGTAAAAGAAGGAGCTTCGAGCCGAAGAACGGCAGGGAAGCGCAGCTGGGCTGGGTCAGTCTCCGGGGAGGAATCTGGACACTGGGTCTGCTCCTGAGGATGCCAGAAGGACTTCTGGCTTGGAGGTCAGCAAGGCTGGCTCTCTGTGGAGGGATGTTCATAATTGGTGCCCCTGGGGCTGGGCTGCCCTTTTGGATTCCAGGAAAGACCCTGGACCATGACCACCTAACTCCTAACGCAGAGGTTGGGGAAGGCAGCCAGCCTCCCGGAAGTCCCCCTGCAGCCCCTCAGGGGAGTGAGAGGTGAGCAGAGGCAAAGATCTGAGCGGAGCAAAGGGCTCTCCTGATCTTCCCCTGGACAGACCTGAGCCTCCCCCTCATTCGGGGAGATCACTGAGACTGGGCCCCTGCAGGCGCTCTACCTGGGTAGCCAGTCGGAGGAGCTGGGGACAAGGCCACCAGCCCTGGAGCCCCATCTGCAGCATGGCCACGTGCTGAGGAGCTCAGACCCATGGCCTTGAGTTCCACTTAGGAGATGGGCAACCCTGAGGAAGCGGCTTGGCTTCTTTCAATCCTGCTAGTCCAGGAAGGGAACAGCCACGGGAGGACTCCATACACTGTGATTTAGGACCCAGGAAGAGTCAAGGTGTCCTGCTCCTCCTTCTCCCCTCCTCCACCCTGCACCTTCTCCAGCCCTGGGCAGCCCCTGCCTCCCACACTGTGTGGCAGCCTCTTCCTGGGGCCTCGTGGTCCTAGTTCCAGGCCGGTTCTCAGCGTGTGTGCAGAAAGAGTGATATAGGAGCTTCAGAGCGGTGAGCCTGCGGCTGTGTGAATGGTCGAGCCCAGGACAGGGTGGGGGCGGATGAATAGATCTTGGGCTCCTCACGAGAGGGTCTGGGTCCCCAGCTGCCTCAGAGGGGGCAGGAGACTGGCGTCTCAGGAGCCTGGGAAAGGCTCTCCCCACCAGGCCACAGGCAAGGGTGGGAAGTCAGGGCTTGAGGGGGCTTTGTACCCTGCACAATTGCGGCCGCTCTTCTGGATAAAGGGGCGAACAAAGGGGCCTTCGGAAGTGGCCACGCTGCTCAGCACCAGGGAGGCCCCAGGAAGCCAGCTCTCACTGGCTGCCCACCCAGGCATCCTCCCAACGTCCCGCTGTCCCATCCCGGGGGGGGGAGGGGGGCAGCTGGCCCCAGCCACCCACAGCCTGGGCAGCTGGGCCGGGAGCTGTGAAAGCCAAGGGAACACCCTCTATGCACCAGAAGAGTCTGGCCAGCCAGCAGTGGGGGCTGTGGGGACTGGTGACTGACAGGGTGGGCTTAAGAAAGGCTTCAGTCCTGGCTAAAGGATGGCTGGATCCAGCCCCCTTCCCACCAGGGGGTGCTGGCTCAGAGACCTTCTTGTGACCACCCCCGTGCCCAATGCAACTGGGGACCCTTTCCTTTACTGGCTCACTGACCAAACAGGTGTCTCTCCCTAGGGCCTGGTAACACAGGAAGCGCCCCAAACTCCCCAGCTCAGGAGTCCCTGCACCTGGTCTCCGCATCTCTGGCTCTGTGGCCTCATTCAGCTTCGAGCCCCTGGAAACTGTGGCTTCTTTATCTTTGAAATGTAGAGCCAGGGGCAGTGGTGGCACTTGGAGTTCCCCTGACTGGGGAAGCTGAGGTGGGAGGATTGCTTGAACCCAGTGGTTCAAGACCAGCCAAGGTGACACGTCAAGATCCTGTCTGAAAAAAGAAAAAAAAGCCAGGTGTGGTGTGCACACCTGTAAAGCCAGCACTCAGGAGGATGAGGCAAGTGCATCCCCACGGGTTTAAGGCCAGGTTGGGCTACATAATCAAGGCCAGCCGGCACTACACAGTGAGACCCTGTCTCAAATAAAAGAAATAAAACTAAGTAAAGAAATAAATTGAAGGAGGGGTGTACATGACATGGCGTCATGAAGTAATGCGGGTCAAGCCCCTGACATATGTGATCTGCTCTCTAAATAGTAACTACATTTCGTAGGCCCTGTCTGCATATGGAAAGACCCCAAATTCTAAATTAACTGTGTCCAGAAGTAGTCTCAGGCTGTGACTTCCACAATCTTAATAACAGGGCTGGGGATGTAGCTCAGTGACACAGTGCCTGCCTAGCAATGTCGGTACCAAAACAAAACAAAACAAAACAAAATTATGTTTCCATTTGATGCTGGGCGTGGTGGCACATGCCTATGATCCTAGCACTTGCAAGGCTGAGGCAGGAGGATCGCTGCAAGTTTGAGGCCAGCCTGGGCTACAAAGTGAGTTCAAGGCTGGCCTGAACTGCATAATGAGACCCTGTCTCAAAAAAAAAAAAAATCTTAATAACAAGCTGCGAACTTTTCATGGGCGGATTACTTCAGATTTACAGAAAAGCTGCTGACAGGACACAGTTCCCATGTACCCCATGCCCGGGTTCATCTAACATCATTGTCTTCCATAATGATGTTTGTCACAAGGAAGAAATGACTCTATGAACTAAGTAAAACCCAGACTTCCCTGAAGTGAGTCACCTGTGTTTCCTAGCTTTTATTCTGGGACCCAGTCCTGTCACCTCTTGTATTTGGCCCCTGGGTTTCAAAGGCTAAAAGGATGAGTACCTCTCCAGGGTCACTGCTGACCTCTCAAGACAGAGCTCATTTCTGCAGTGGGGCCAGGACCCCCGCAACTTCCAGGTTCTACCCTCCATGGTCTCCTCACTCCCATCAGGAGGGGGTTCCCCAGCTCATCAGTGCACACCGGGCCCCCCCACAGAGCTCTGGCTAAAGAAGGATCTCTGTGGCTTCCTGCTAGCTTGGAAGTCTTCAGGACACATGGGTGGGAACTGGGATCCCCAAAGCATCGAAAGGACCTGGGTCTCTGCTACTTGGCACATACCACATGCCCAGGTGCACACAGCTCCAGGTGCAAGTTTTCCTGCAGCTCACAGTGGTCCTGAATCCACACATTCCCCCCTTCCCAGCCCCGAACACTGGAATGAGGAGGAGCGGGGCCCAGCCCCCAGGCCCACACCTGCCTGCCTCCCACAAAGCTGGTTCCGGTTGGCTGCCTGGGCATTTCCAGGTCCCCTTACATCATGGGAGCAAGGAGTCCACCAGGCCCCCAAGATCGCAGAGGGAGAGCCCACTGGCCTGGGTGGGGACAACACAATGGTTCCTTCTCCAGGCAGCTGGCAGAGCCCGTGGGCCCTGGGCATCTGAATGCCCCCTGTGTTCAGGCAGCCAGTGCCAGTACCCGCCCCCAGAGAGAAGGAGCCTTTCTTTCCTGCTGGTCAAAGCCACGGCTCCCAAAAGCACATCAGCGGCATGATCTCGGGGCCAACTTTTGTTCAGAAAATGTTTTCCTGGCCATCTACTCCGCCTCCACTTGGGAACCCCAGAGCCGGAAGGAAGTGGCTAAGGGCTTGGGTTAGACCTGAGCCTGGCCTGGCTGACTTCCGCCACCTATTCATCCCCAGCTGCTCAGTCCAGAGGCAGAAGCCCTCCTCTCACAGGGAGGGAAGACCTTCCACCAGGCTCTCCTGGGGGGCCCTGAAAGAGGCAGCACTGAGGTCTATTTGGAGCGCGTCACTCACTGGGAGGTAGGAGGGGGAAGGGAGTCTGATAAGGGTCACCATGCTCACCTTGAAGATAATGGAATTGAAACCCAAAGAGTTAGTTGGCAGATGCGCTGGGAAATCCAGCCAGCGGGAAAGAACACGGGCTGGCTCTCCAGATGCCAGGTCAGATTTGCCCCACATGGCTCCTAGGCCATTTCCTCTAAAGGTTCAGGCTCTTAGCTCTGGATAAGGGTGTGCAACAAGATGTCCTCAAGAGGCCATGGTCACTGCTGGGTTATTTGCCATCCATTTCTAACTACCCAGTTTGGGGTCTGTGGATGAGCAGTTTGGGGTCTGTGGCCGCCTTGGACTTTTGGAAGGGCCGGGAGTCACCAGGAACATGGCCTCAAAACCTTTGGGGTGGCTGTTGAGGGCCCTCTCCTATCAGGCCAGTCCTGGGAGGACCCCAACCCTAAAACTTGGGGTCAACATCAGGCCATCCATTCACCCCCAGGCCAGAGAGAGGGAGCAGGCATGCAGACTGTTACGTGTGCCCGCCACACGTACCACACAAATGTGTACTGTGTCATGCTTGCTAGACCCTTCTCAGGGCACTGGGTGGCCGACACCTTCTATGCATTTGGTCCTCATACAATATGGCACAGATAGACGCACAAGTGTGCACCCAAAGGGTACAAACAGAGAGACACTGAGAAGCATAGATTGGAACAGGCCGTGTTCCTGGTGACTCCCAGTTCTCCCAAAGTCCTAAGACAAGTCCCTTACAGATTGAGACACACATGAAGAAGAAGACAAACCAGCCCTGGGCCCACAAAAATAAGCACACCCAGACTGTCCCAAAGGCCAGGAGGTAGGACATACCCGGCCCAGGAAAGACAAGTATATGCTCTGTACAGAATCTTTAAACTAAAAAAAAAAATTTATTGATACATGCTTGTAGTTCATAAGGGTTACATTCATTGTGAGGAGTTGGTACAGTTATATAACATATCTGAATTCTTTTTCTTTCCTTCCCCTCTTCTCCCACTTCCTTCAGAGAATTTAAAACAATAGTAAAACCCACTTCCGGTTTGCTTTTATTATCACCTTGCCCTGGCAAGTCTGTGTGTCAGCAAAAAGATATTCCTCCCTTCTCCCCAAATTACTTTTTTTTTTGGTATGGGGGATCGAACTCATGACCTTGCATTTGCTAAGCAGGCACTTATGCTGCTGAGCTAAACCCCCAACCTATTCAGAGTGTTTTATATAATGTAAAGGTTACTTTTAAGCATTTTGTTATTGCTATATTTTAACTTCGTATGTATGTTCCTGAATGCTAAATACGCAATTTACCACTGAGCTACATCCCAGCCCCTATTTTAACCACTTTAATCATATAATTCAGTGGTATCTCATGCATTCACAATGTGGTATAATTGTCCCACTACTATTGAACAGAACTTTTATCATCCCAGACAAAAATGCTGAACCTATTAAATAATGACTCTATTCTCCCTCCCCTAAACCCTGGTAACCTGTTTTCTAGTCTCTTCTGTTTTCTGTTTATTTGCTTGCTTGCTTGTTTTTCTTCTCTAAATTGGTCTTGGGATTGAACCCAGGGCCTCACCTATGTGCCAGGCAAGCAACGTCCCAACCCTCTCTACTCCATCTCTGTGACTTGTCCTCTTCTGGTATCTCATTGAGCGGTAATATGTGTGCTTTTCCATCCTACCTATTGATTTTTTATAAATATATAGCTTCAAGTATGATGCTCTATTACTTATCCTTTAATTAACTCAATTCTGCAGAAGAGTTAATTCTAAGAACTCCTGTGTCCATCACTGACCTCTGTACAGGTTTCAAGGTTAGAATTTACCAAGTCAACTCAGATATAATACGTGTCTCCAGGCCATAACTCAGTGACAGGAAAGTTGTAGAAATAGAACTTGAGTTGTTTCACTTGTGTTAAATTTAAAACCGTGCTTAGCTTGAGGCTCTGGGTTCAGTCCTCCGCAACAAAACAGAGTGGAGCTGGGTATGTTGCTCAGTGACACAGGAACCTGCAAGGTCCTGAGTTCGATTCCTAGTACCTAACAAAAATTAAAACAGAGGAATAGCTGACTGTGGTGGGCCATGCTTGTAATTCTAGCACTCTGCAAGGCCAAGGCCGGAGAGTCACCATTCTGGGCAGCTTGGTGACTTAGCAAGACTTCGTCTATAATAATAAAATTTAAAAGAGATGAACACAAAGGGCCTGAGTTCAGTCCCCAGCACAGAACTGAACAACAGTGGATAGAGGTGTAAGTCAGGGGCAGACTGCATGTGAAAAGGGTATGACCTGTGAGGCTGTGATGGTTTTGTTTGGAAAGTCCCAGTTTTAGATCAAACAGGAAATAGTTTACTGAATTTGAACAATGTGTTTAAAATTGAAGTTTCTTCTTTTTAAATTGTCAGGCTTATTTTTATTGAATTCTAACATAATGTTATTCAATACCAGGACAGACCAGTATGCAAGTACATGCCCCTCCTTTCTGAAATAAGTAATGTAAAAGTGTTTGTCCTGTTTTTTCCTCTTGTATTATAATTATTTCTTATTCTGTTAATTTTTCAAATGCCATGAGCCATTTGAAAATTCGAATGAAGGGCACTTTTGACTGCTGGACACGTATTAGTTATTACTTATTTCATGATATTCCGTCTGTAATACTGTCTTATAGAAAATGGTGTTAAAACTCTGCTCGGTGTAGACCAGGTCCACCTTGAGAGGCGCGCACAGCGAATGCCCTCCGCGGAGCCCCGAAACTCCATCACAGAAGGCCATCTGGAAAAGTGGTCACAGCTTGGCACAGTTTGGGACGCTGACCGGCAAGGTGGGGTCTGCAGCGGATGGGCCGGAGGGAGCGGAGGACTGGGATGCTGCGACCTGGACTCTGAGAGTCAACCTCGCCCCTCGCTCCATCCCTGCTGCACTCCCGAAGTCTACCACGAGGTGTCGCTGTGGCAAAGCATTCCCTAGTCGGGGCCCTTCCGAAGACGCTTGGCGAGCACTCTCGGGGCTCCGCGCCCTCTGTACCAGGCTCGGTGCCTGGCCCCCCGGATTCCGGACCTGTGAGTGCCGCTTCTTTCCCGGGGACCGCGAGGCACGACTGTCACAGCCTGGAGGAGAACGGGACTGGGAGAGATTGGAAGGGGATGTGTCGCAGGGCCCTGGGGTCCCCATCCACCAAAGCCTCTCCAAAGTCTGGCCGGGTGTGGATGCTAAAAAGTAGTGTTTACTGTCATAGAAGAAGAGAGAAGAGGAAGAGGCCCCCAAATAGAGACTGTGTGTACCTACACTCCTGAATAGTCAAAGAATTTATCTAAAAAACAAAAACCGTGAACATTAGAGTCAGGCATGGTGGGAGACTGAGGCAGGAGGATTAAAAGTCTACCCCCAATCTGGGCATAGAAACTTATCCTTTCTCAAAAAACTAAAAAGTAGAATAAAAAAGGACAGGGATGTGGCTCATGCATTGAACCTCCAGCATGGAGAAAAGAAAAAAAGACATTAGGATTCCTCATAGCTAAGTACCAGCTGCTGAGGGGGAGAAACTGCCACCTGGGAACATTTGGTACATTTTGAATTTTGAGCCATGGGAATGAATGAATCACCTTTCTGGAAAAAAATTGTTCAATTTTAATGATTATAATCGTTAAATGAATAAATGAAATGAAACGAAGACCAATGGACTGTGTCGTGTTGGATGGGCTGAGACAGGCTGAGGCTTCACACTGGGCCTTCAGGCCCAGGGACCACTGGAGGGGCTCTGGGGCCCCCAGGATTGGGACCAGGCATAGGCTTAGCCCTTGCAATCTCCTGGGCTCCAAAAATATACAAGGCCTGGAGACCGAAAAGGATGGGTCGCAGATTCTGAGAGAAAATGACAAGATGCAATGAGCCCAGCAAACATCTAATCAAAGGACTGCGGAGCGGTGCTTGTGCCCACAGCCAGTGGCTGCCTGATTTGTAAGCCACAGTGGCTGTGCACGCACAGGAACAGCTCTGAGGCCAGGGCACAAACTGCAGGAGAGGAAGCAGGGTGTGGAGAGTCAGGGGTGGGAGCTGACGCCGCGCTGGGCAGCCTCCTACTCCAGCAAGGAGGAAGCTGAGTCTGGAGAGCCCCAGGGCTGGCCCGAGGCCACACAGCCAGTGAGTTGCAGGACTACCATGCACCCCGCCTCCTGTGCCTGCCAGGCCTCAGTGGCCTCCCTCGGCCCCATTCCTGGCCTTCACGCCCACTCCTGAGGCCAGGAGAGGACTTCCAGGACCCCCTGGCCTTCTCTGGACCAGTGTGCCTGACACCCTTGTCTCCAGAAGGGTCATGAGGGGGACATGGGCTCTCCTGCAACTGGCTGGGAATCATGGGAACTGAATGGAAAAAAGCGAGGTCTTGGGACCTCTCAACTTCCTCCTGGCCCAGGGCCCTCACATGTCAGTATACAGGCGCCACCGGGCCACTGTCCTGCTGCACACAAAGGAATGCAGATTTCCAGACTGGTGACACAAGCCCGCCTCTCTGGGAGGCTGAGAGAGGATCGAAATATCAATCCCAGCTGGGCAGCTCAGTGACTTGGTGAGATTCTGCCTCAAAAATAAATAAATAAATAGGGCTGGGATAAAACTAAATGAGAAGACCTTGGGTTTAACCCCCAGCACCAAAATCAGAAGAAAAAGAAGAAGAAGAAAGAAGGAAGGAAGGAAGGAAGGAAGGAAGAAGAAGAAGAAGAAGAAGAAGAAGAAGAAGAAGAAGAAGAAGAAAAGGAGGAGGAGGACGAAGAGGAAGAGGAGGAGGAAGAAGAGGAGGAGAAGAAAAGAAAGAAAGAAAAAGCTTGCACAAAGCCAAAAATACCTTACAGAAAGTTAAAAGAACATGATACATGGAAGAAAATGTCTACAACATAAATAAAAGAGGGCTTCTATGATATAGACATCCCACACAGTAATAATGAGAATGGTTAGTAGCCCAAAAGGAGGGGGCAGCCAGTGGGGCGGAGTAGCAGGGAGGGGCTTTCCTGGGGCCCAGAGAGCTGGGCAGGCCTGAGGGCTGGCGTCATGGAAGAGTCAGAGGGGCCTTGTTCCCGCCCGGTGGCACAGGACCAGCCTCCGTCTTCCTTTCTTTTTCTATTCTTTTCTCTATCTTCTCTTCTCTTCCCTTCCCTCTTCCATTTTCTTGTCTTTCTTCCCATGGCACTGGGAATTAAATCCAGAGCCTTCGCACAGAGTTACAGCCCAGCTCTTCTTAATTTTTGTGTTTTTGATTTCGGGACAGGGTCTGGCTAAGTCTCCAAGCTGCCCAAGCTGGGCTCAACTTGCCACTCTGCCTCCACCTCCCCGAGTCTGGGATCGCAGCCAGCACACGCCATCACGCCTGGCTTCGACCTCCTCTTTCTTTCAGGCCAAGGGACAGGAACAGTGGCTGTGCCAATCAGCCCAGCGGAGTCACGAGCACGCCCTCACACACACTACACACGCCCACACTCAACACCGGGGAAACCTCTCGAGACTCCGCGTGGCGTGTCAGCCCAGAGGGGAGCTGAGGCGTGCGGCAGGCAGGAGGCCCTGAGCTTGAGGCTGGTGGCAGTGGCATTGTTGGCAACTCCCCTTCCCTCACAGCAGGACCCCATTTGTTCAAGCCCTCACCCCCCCACCCCAGGCCTAACAGGACTCTGATGGTACTGGATCCACAGCTTTTGAGAGGCGTGGCGGGCTTCCTGGAGACGCTGACATTTGTGTGGGAGATTTTTCAGTCATCCTAGTGATGGGTGCTGTGGCTGTTGCAGGGGAGGGTGGGAGCTAGAATTGCTGACGGTCACACACACACTCATGCATGCACTTCAGATGGACAGAAATGCAAGTGCAAAATCTGACCCTGGAGCGTGGCCCACCTTGCAGCCTAACAGACAGATTCTGCAGGCCAGGAACACACATGCAGTGTTCACCACAGCACAATGACCGTGCTTCTGGTTTCTCCCATCTGGTGTCTTCACGAGAGTGGCCATTTCAATGCAACCACGCCGCCACAGTGATGGCGTTTGGTCACCCAGCAATTCACTGGTATCTGTCTGTGGCTGTTACTACCACGTTCCTGGAAGTTCTGGGTGTAGAGAAAGCAGAGAGCTGTTTCAGGCCTTCTGCAACACTTGGGCCTGAGCACATGTCTGAAACAGATATTATTTTATTGTAGTGTATATTTATTTTTATTTTAAAAACAGAGTCTTGCTCTGCTTTCCAGGCTGGCCTCAAACCTCTGGGCTCCAATGATCCTCCTGCCTCAGCTTCCTGAATAACTGAGACCACAGGTGCACGACATGGTCTTTCCTTTGTAGTTAGGGCATTGCACTGACACTTTTGCAATGACTACTCCTTTAGGATAGCATATTTGTTCTGGAAAGGGACCTTGGCACTTTGGGGTTAAGAATGGCTAGACTGAGCCAGGCGTGCTGGTGCACGCCTATGATCCCAGCATTTGAGAGGCTGAGGCAGACAAATTGCCAGGAGTTCAAGGCCAGCCTAGGCTACACAGTGAGTTCAAGGCCAGCCTGAAGTACATAGCAGGACCTTATTCAAAAAAAGAAAAGAAAAGGAAAGAAAAATGAGTGGCCGGTCTGAGCCGGTCAGCAGCAGATGGCGCTATGCTGGTCATGATTATAGGGCGGTGGTCTGTGACTGTCTTTTCTATCATCCTCACTCTTTTTCATGAACGAGGCGGCAACTGCAATGGCCCTGATGACTACTGGCAATGACTCTGTGACCACGATGGGGAATGTTCCTGAAGATAAAGCCAACATGGCTGGAGATGGAGGACCCAGGTCTTCGGGGACCTCCTTGAGTCTTGGTGCTGTGGCATGGAGGTCACTCCATTTCTGGATCTCCGTCCCTGTGTGATGAGCGTCTCTGTGGGGACAGCACTGGTAACTAACTGCTAGGTGCACTGGCCTGAGTGACATGGATTTGAGGGCTACAGCCTCTGTTTCTTGTTCAGAAAGGGCACCTGATAAACAAGGACACATCTGCGTCTGACTGTTCATGTCCACAGTTGCTCCTGTTTCCTTTGAAGGTGACCAGAAGCCAGATCTCACAGGGACCGCAGAAACTGCAGGCTTCCTGTGTACATCTCTTCCCTCGCTCCAGGCAATGTGTGTGGGGCTCCGGGGGATGGGGGTAAAGGCTGACAGGGTCTGGGTCTCCATCAGAGTCCGGAATTTTGTACCCACAGGTAAGCCTGAGTGGGCTGCTGACACAGCTGCGGACACCGCTGGAGAGGGCTGGGAGTTACCTGGCCCAGGTTCCTGGCACATCAGAGCGGCATCTCTAGCTACGTCCCTGAGCACAGAAGGGTCAAACCTGAGCCATTTGCAGTGGTTCCTGCCCATAATATTTCCTGGGGGCTTTTCTGTGCCAACCATCATGCCAGGCGCTGGGCACAGAAGTATGTACCACCTCTGTTCATTCCTAAGGAGCCCAGCCTGCTAGGAATTAAACAGTGAGACAGTTCTGGGCCTGCTGCGGAGGGACCAACTCCAAGAGCCTGATATTTAAAAAGCAAGACAGAGAACAGGGCAAATTGTGCACTAACTCTGTTGTACAAAGTGGAGATATAGAAAATGTCGGTGTATGAACCCATGCAGAATGTCTCCAGAGAGACAAAAGAGGCTGATTTTACTGCAGTAAAGAACCAAGCAAGGGAGGGAAGGAGACTCAGGTAGGAAACTTGCCTTTCCAGCCCATCCTTGGTACAGTTTGCGTGTTTTGCAATGTACTTTTTTTTAAATATTAAAAAAATCAGGAGGCAATCGTAACATCTTAGAAAAGTACTCAAGGTATCTTGAGTACTTTTGAGTGATAAATTTAGGCTTCAAAATCCAAGGAACAACAGGACCTCTATTTTTTTAGAGAAAAACATAGGCTGCATCTGGGTAGAAAAATGTTGAGCTCGGTGCCGTTTTGACTGGGCTTTACTTGACGTTCTTCTGATGGAAATGCTAACAGCAGAAAGGGTACAACTCAAAAAGGGCACATCCCGTCCCCCTTCCTTCCAGCCAGTGCCCTTCAGACTGTGCTCAGTGCTCACACAGAAAATATTAACAGTCAAATTGGGCATGGTGGTGCAAGTGTGTAATCCCAGCACTGGGGAGGCTGAGGCAGGAGGATCACAGCAAGTTAAGGCCAGCCTGGGCTATATATCAAAACCCTGTCTCAACAAACAAATAATGATGAATCATGATGTCTGGGGGGTTCAGAGAATATTTTCTTTGTGTGCCTCTCTGAAATTTCTAATTTTTCTCAATAAGTATATATTACTATGGGAATGAGAAAAAATACAGACTTTCAAAAGTGCTCCGAGTTAAGAGAGACCCTCTCACCCCACTCACTTTGCGAAACACATTGGGTGACAGAGGCAACATTTCTAAATTCTAAAAGATCATCCAGCTCCATTTTGAACAAAATCCTCTTCCTCACCTCCTGCTCTGACCGCACGGTCTCCACCTCCCTCCTCTGAGCTCTGCCCACGCAACCTCCCTTCAGAGGCTGGGGGAATCCCACAGAGGGACCTGTTGCTGAATCCAGGAATCCTCCTCCCTCCCCTTCCTCAAGAGGAGCTGTCTACAGAAGGATCTGAAATATAGCAAAGGGAGAAAGCGAAGCAACCTGAACAATTTCTCCTGCACGAAGATCTTAGGTTAAAAACGACTGGCCTTGTTAAAACCGCACCTTAATGAGGCTCCTTCCCGGCCTAATTGTCACCATGGCAATGACCCCTGGTGGCCATCTTTAATTAACTTGGAATCAGAGTCGCCAAATGAGCTCCTCCAGTAAATTGCTCACCAGCCCCGGCAGTCACGAGGCCCCCCACCCCCGTCCTCTGCCCTCCCTCCTCAGGCACAGCTGACGGAGTGAGGGGAGGAAATTCTCAGCCCCAGCCTTCCTCTCTACTTTCTGAATTTGCCTGGTGGAGCCAGGGAGGGGCTCAGACTGTGATGATTATAATAGTAGCTGGGATGCTAAGGATTTCATACACATTATTGTCAATCTGCAACCTTTTCAGCTGAGGAAACTGAGGCACAGAAAGGCAAAGTCAGTGTCAAAGCCAGATCAGGTGGATCCAGAATCAGTGTTTCTTTTTTGGTGTGGTAATGGGGATCGAATCCAGGGTCCCACACCCTTTCCTTTACTTTTTATGGTGAGAACGGTTCTCGCTAAGTCACCCAAGTTGGCTTCAAATTTTGGTCCTCAGGCATCAGGCTCCCACAGTGCTGGGATGACAGGCATGCGATGGCCAGTGTCAGTGTTACTGACTACTGGAAATTATAATTCACTGGGTCTCTTGTTTCTTTAGAGCATAATGAAGACCTATTGAGCATAATGAAGACCTAGCGCTGTTTCCCATACCTACTGGTTTCCGATTGTGTGACCTTGGGCCACCTCCTTCACATCTCTAAGTGCTGTGGCTTATATCTAGCTGTTCCCCCAAAGCCTCAAGTGCTCATGGGGGGCTTTTGAGAGTGACAGACTCATGGGCCTGGGATACTAGCTTAGTCCACCCATGGGTTTATGGCTGAGTGTGATGTTAGGAGGGTCTGCCTGGAGGGAAGAGGTGGGGCAGTGCAGGTGTGGCCTCCTGGTGGCTCTCTGCTCCCTGCCTGCCGTGCCACGGACTCCTACTCCTTGTGATGCCCCTCTGTGATGCTGCCCTGCCTCGGAGCCGTCCAGCTATGAACTGGGACCGTACACCCTTCGAGCTAAGATAAACCTCTCCTCCTTTAATTTGCAGGTGTTGGGCACTTTGTTCCAGCAATGAGAAAATTAACCAAGACACTGAGCCTTTTCCTCTACCTGGAAGGGAGTGGTGGGTCATTCAGGTACACTGGAGGCGGGTGAGGGACATGAGCAGCCTCCTCAGTACTGTTCAGTAATGATTCTGAAGGTTCCACCAGAACCTTCTACTGTCCACACATCAATGCGGTATGAGAATGATATGTCAGGGAGGTCTAGAGGTAGTGTGATTCCCCATCATTTCAGACGCTCCCAGCCAAATTCCCAAGCACAGCCATCTTGGACTCCACCGTTCTGTCATACCCACCTCCGACCCCTCCACACCCTCAGCAGCTCTCCAGAGCCTATGCAGAGTGTCTAGTGCTCACACCCCCTGCTCCATCCCAACAAGCCTTCAGGTGGGGACAGTGGACAGGCGCGGACCACTGAGGAAGACAGAGGGTCTACGGCTGTGGCAAGAACTTTGAATTTTATTCTGAATGATACCAGAGACAACAGAACTTGAAACATGATTAGAATGCTCGCTCTCTCTCTCCCCAGACAGTGTCTCACTATGTAACCCAGTCTGGCCTCAAACCCACAGCTATCCTCCTGCCCCAGCCTCGGAAGTGCTGGGATTACAGATGTGAGACACTGTCCCCAGGTGTTTTGTTTTTGCTTTTGTACCAGGGTTCGAACTCGCAACCTCACACCTGCCAGGCAGCGCTGAGCCACATCCCCAGCCCCTGAGAACCGTCCCTTGAAAAGATCACTCTGGGGCTGACTGTTGCTCAGTGGTGGCGCACTGGCCTGGCTTGTGAGGGGCCCCGACTGGATTCTCAGCACAGAAGACAGGGAGGGAGCGAGGGAAAGAGGGAGGGAGAAGAAAGGAGGGAGAACAGAGCCAGAGGAAAGAAAACGGGCAAACCCGCTCTGAGCTCTGAGCAAGTAGCCCCGGACGGAGAATGGCTTGGGGTGCGAGACGAAGCAGTGAGGCCCGCGAGGCAGCTATTGCAGTTTGGGGGCGAAGGTGGCGGCCGGAGCCGCTCTCCTTCCAGGAAGAAGGGAGCCCTGCCCGCTGGTGCGGGGAGCCCGCGAGCTCGTGCTGCGGCCCCGCGGGGTGGCGCGCGTTTCAGCACCCCCGGGGGGACAGCGCCGGCTTCCGCGCTGGGCGGGTCTCCAGGCCCCGGTGCTGTGCAGCGCGTCACCCCTCAAGGCCGGCGGCGTGCGACAGAGCCCCGGCCTCCTTCCCCGGGCTCGCTTCCTGTGGGACCCCTGCGCGCCACCCTGAGAAGCAAAGATCGGGGCTGCGCAGCCTCACGAGGTCACTGTGGGCGGCGACGCTGACACCTAGGGACTTTGGGGACACCGCGGGAGGGGCTGCCCCAGAGCAAGGCCTCTGAAAAGAATTTTCTTTGCTCTAGACTCTCGTTAATTTCCCCTACTTTGGAGAACGAAAAAGAAAGCCAGGTCTGCGGTGGCTCGAGGGCAGAGGGTGCTCGCGACGCCCCTGGGTGTCTCGGCCACCTGCGCTGCCCCGCCGGGCTCTCCGGCCCGAGCTGCAGGGACTCCGCGGCTTCCCTGGAGGTGGCGCCCGCCGAGTGCCACAGGCTCCCTCGGCGCTTTCTGGGAGGTGGCTGGGAGCTCACACTAACCCAGTGGTCTACACAGCCCGGCATCTTCCCGGCGCGCAGCAGGATCCCTTTTCCAGGAGTGGGGGGCTCCGCGGGGGATCCGTGGAGGGGCGGTCAGCAGGGTGAGGGCGGATAGGAGGAGCTGCCGCTTTCTCTTCAGAAATGACCTCGGCTTCCACTGCCCCAAGAAGAGCTCGCTCTCGGCTTCCCTGTGGAGAAGGAAAAGGGGACAGTGGACTCTGGCTTTAGGGATCCCTGAGCCCACAGTAGGACCATGCGAGTCCCCTCTTGCCCACAATGCTCAAGTCTGCGGGACCTGACTGTCCCCCAGAAGTCCTCACCCCTGCCAGCCTCGCCTCGCGTCCAGGAGCCTCCCTACGCTGGGCTGCGTCCTGGTCCTCAGGCTCACTGTGCCCCTCCGACGTCCCTGAATAGGTCCCACCTTCAGAATCAGCCACCCTTCAGGGACACTAAGGTGGGCACGGAGGGGAGGAAGTTGACCGGGACTAGATATCAACTCCTAGCTTAGTCTTGTTCCTCCCACGCTGGGGGACCTTAGGGGAGTCACCCCCATATCGCCGCTCAGCCTCTGTCTCACACTTTACAGACAAGAAAAAGCGACCTGTCCTGCCCAGGGTCCCACTTCAGTCACCTCGGGTGTGTCTCCTCCCTCGCAGGGACCCAGCACTGCATTTCCAGAGAATTTTTTTTTTTTTTGAGACAGTCTTGCTATGTAGCCCAAACTGGCCTTGAACTCTCAACAATCCTCCTGCCTCAGCCTCTCAAGTACTGGGATTACAAGTGCACCGCCATACCCAGCCCATTCCCAGAACTCTGAAAGGCATCCAGGGAACGCAGGAGGTTTCCAGCCGGCTGTCCCAGAAACCAGAGCACCCAACTCCCCTCCAGGGAGACCCTGGCTTTCTCCTACGTAAACACAGGAGGGTTAGACTCCTCAGATGAGCAAGAGGGTTAAATGAGATCAAACTTCAGCAGCCCGTCCGCCCTGAGTCCTCACCACATCCTCCATGGAGCAACCTCCCCCGCCGTCCCCCACCCAGGGCTGGTATCCTGGCTCTGATGAGTCCACAAGGTTAAATGACACGGTCAAGGTCACACACTGGAAATGTGTAGGTCTGCGCTCCACCCACCGTGAGAGCAGGGTCCCTAGGGCTGGCCCACTTTCCCTCTCCGGATCCCACTGCCCCCACGGAGTCCTCACCCTCGGAGCAGCCCACCTGCTCCGTGACCTGGGAGGACTTCTTCATCCTCTGCTCCTCCACTGTCTACTGATTCCGGCATTTGAAAAAGCCAAGACGCAACCGGTTTTTAATTAGCTGCAATGACGGACTGTCGGAGTTCTGATGCTTAAAAAATCTATGAAAACAACTGCTCCTCTCTGTATAGCTGCGTGCATATGCACAGGGACACACAGCGGGCCTCCCGAATTAGCTCTCCCCTCAGCTGCCCACTGCCACCGGTGCCGGGAGCGGACAGGAAAACTCCGCGCGGCAGGTGGCGGCATCAGGAATGTCACTGTCCAGGCCAGACCGCACATGGCACTCCTGCCCAGGGCCAAAGCGGGCTAAGGGCCTCAGAGGAAGGTTTCTCGCCTCCAAACTGCAGTAAGCGGGGCCTGCGTGCCCGGCCTCCAGCCGGAGGCCCCGCGAGGCAGCTTTTCCTACCGCACTCTGAGCACCGTGCTCTCCAGCGCGGGACACCCCCAGAGCCACACCAGTTCCCTCCAGCGCCCGAACGCAGGCTCTGCGACCAAGGGGGCTGTCGCTCGCCAGGTCTGACTTCTGCATCTGCGTTTGTTCCAGGGCACCTCAGGGCACCACCTGCACCCCCAACTTCCGCTCCACCCACGAAGTGCACAGTAGGTGCGTGGTCGAGTGCGTTCCCTTGCGTTTACGTTCTAGATCCGGTTCCCCGGAGTGACTTGGGCTCCCCCTGCTGGCGCCCGCAGTAACGACTTGAGCCCTCACCAGCTCAGAAAGCTCCCTCGCTGGCTTGCTTGTCTGTTTCTCCTCCCTTCTCCCTCCTCCCTCCCTGCCCCCGTCTTCATTCCCCCCTTTGCAGTGGTGGGAATGGAGCCCGCGGTCTCATGCATGCTAGGCAAGTGCTATACCTCTGAGCTACATCCCCAGCCCTCCAAAAGTGTATACAGGGAAGCATACATGTATTATTCGAATATATCCTGGACTTTTCTTGCTCTACCACTGAGCTACATCACCAGACCAGAAAGCTTAATTTTTAAATTTTTATTATTATTTTTATTTTTAGATTTCAGAGGACTCTGCCTGTCCTGCACTGCCCAACTCCATCCCCACTTCTTGCCCGAGTTACCTCTGAGAAGCAGCCAGGAAGATGTTATTTCCCAATAACTTTATCCTGAATGCAAACAATATGAAAATGCTCTCATTTACCCAGTAAATACTGGCTGCTCTCCTACTGATCACCATGACTAACACTGACTGACCGCTGACTGCCATCTAGGCATCATTGGATCCTTTGTGGGTATCAGTGCAGTTAACGCTCAACTGTCCTCACCAGTGGTGCCATTAGTATCCCCACTTCACAGCTAGAGACACCCAGGCCCAAAAAGATGCATCCAAGGTGACACAAAAAGAGTAAAAAGCTTGAACCTGGGTCATCTCCGGAGCCCAGGGCTGCACCTCTATATCAGAGCAAGGAATGGGGAAAAAATGAAAAACCAGTTTCAAAGAATCCTCATTCTCTAATTAAGCCTGGGTAATTTTTTTTTCTAGAAAGAGGCACAGATGAATGTTGTACTTTGATATGTTGGGGCTTTCTGGTCATTTACTGTGTTTGTGTTTGCTTGTGGCACCTGCAGTTACAGGAGTGAAATGGTTTCTCCACATTTCCAAGGGGAGATAAGTTGTTTTTTTTTAAGTATGCCAATTACAATTATGTAGCTTGAGATCCTCACTCCATCCTTGCAAAACTGCACTTTCTGGTGGGGGGTGTGGCTCAGTGGTGGAGCACTTGTGCAGAGAAGTCCTGATTCAATCCTCAGCGCCACCAGAGAGGGGGAAGTAAGAGAAGGAGGCTGGGTGAGTCGGTGGGCTGCTCTTCACTCCTAAGAAGCCAAGAACCATAAGACAGTCAGACCAACCACCTTCTCCCCAAGTGGACTCCTCACAGGAGGAACTTTCCTTTGTTCCTGGGGATCTAACAGCCCCGTTTACTGTCCTCACCACGGGCTCTTGGTGCAGCTTTGGTGTGGACCACATGTGCTGTGATAGAGCTGCACTGTTTAGTGAGCTGAGGGTAACTCCCCTCCTTGGGGGGGTCCCACAGTACAAACCAAGTATCCAAGAATCCAATACTAGAGAGAGGCTCAGAGACCAGTTAACGTATCCTGTATTTGACATGAGGGCTTCCAGACTGCCCAGACTGTGCCTCAGGCACAGGATGTGAAACTGTCCACTTGTGTGTGACCTCCTACGTCCCCTGCCTGATCCTTGTACCCTGAGCCAGGCCCGCATCTTAATTGTGTATGTCTATTCTATTTTAAGACTGAGCTCCTCCAATAGCACAGCTGTATGTCACTCACCACTGTGATCCAAACCCCAAACCCAGGATCTGACATGGAATAGGAGCTGAATTGAGTAAATTTACACACACACACACACACACACACACACACACACACACACACACACACAGCAACCCTGACTGGTGGTCACCTGCACTCTTTCTTTCTTTCTTTCTTTCTCTCTTTCTTTTTCTTTCTTTCCTTTCTTTCTTTCTTTCTTTCTTTTTCTTTCTTCTTTCTTTTTTTCTTTCTTTCTTTCTTCTTTCTTTTTTTCTCCTATGGTACTAGGGATTGAACCCAAGGCCTTCACCGCCTTTCTTCTTATTTTTAATTTTGAGATGGGGTCTTTCTATGTTGTCTTTCTGTGGGCTCAAACTTGCAATCCTCTTGCCTGAACCTCTCAGAGTGCTGGGATTACATGCATGTGCCACCGTATCTGGCTCACCTGTCCTATTTAAACCCTCACAAAGATGGGGCACTCACTGCTTCCCCCATGGGGCTGCTTCCTCCTGGTGTCAGTTCTTCCTTCTGCAGACCCCCAGACCAAGAAGCACCTCCGAGCCTATCCTGAGTCCTGGAAGCCACCAGGCAGCCAAATACCTGCCTATGTTCTTTTCTTGGGGCCCAGTCCAAGTGGGAAGTCTTTTTTCTTTTTCTTTGTTTCTTTGTTTCTTTTTTTTTTTTTTGTACTGGGAATCGAACTCACAACCTTCCACTTGCCAAGCAACTGCTGTGCTGCTGATCTACATTCCCCTCCCACAAGTGGGAAATCTTGAAAATGGAGATTTTCTTTTCCCAAAGGGCATGGAAAACCCACCTGAGGTCTAGAGGACAGTCCAATCCACGGGCATGTGTGTGTGTGTGTGTGTGTGTGTGTACAAATTCACAACACCATGGATAGGTGGCTAGGGGATCCTTGCTGGAACACTTCTGTGTGTCTGTCATGAGCTTCTGCCCTGGAAATGGCCTGTTGGCTCCATAGTATTTTCCCGAGTCCATATGCGCCTGGGGATGTGCATATATCCACACATGTGTGCACATTCATCTCTATATTTGAACAGAGTCTCAGCACAGATCCAGGATGCAGGCCAGCGTCCTGGGGAAGGAGGGTGACATCACTATAGTCCACACAGAACTGGAGACAGCACAACTGGAAGGGTGTTGCATGAACATGTATACAGGAGATGTGTGCTCACAAGCAGACAAGCCTAGGTGGCCTGTATGCATGTGTGTGTGCATGTGTATGTGTAGAAACAACCACAGACTGTACTGGGTTCTGTGTCTGGGTGGCACTGGGTAGCTGACCCTGCAACACTTAGCCCAGCTGCTGAGCATGCATACATGGGTGTGCATACACCTACAATATAATCCCAAGCCTGTTTGTGTGCGTGACTATGTCTGATGTGTGTTTCTGTGTTTAGCTGCAAAGTCCTCTTGAGGACTCTGCCTCTATGTCCCCCAGCCCCACGGGCACAGGCAGGTCCTTCCCCTCCCCCAGCTGCAAAGCTTGAGGCCTGCAGGCAGTGAGGCTGGCTCAGCCCTGGAGAGGTGTGCTTAGGTGACCAGTGTTTATCAGCGGCCACAGCCAGTCTTTGTCTGGTGCCTACTCCCCGTGACCTCTAAATTCTTGGCCCTGGCAGGACCTCAGCTGTCCTTGGTCACGGACTGCCTTCCCTAAGGAGTCCCTTTAACTCACAGTCCTTTTCCGGTCAGGGGGTTGAGAGTTGGGGGATATTCATCTCGGGGAGTTTTTGTTCCGCTTCGTGAAAGGCCTCAATGGCTGGGAATACCATTCTAATTACGGGAAGCCCAGCTTATGTGGGGGACACAAAGGGCTGTGGTCTCATAGCAGCCCCTTCCATCCGTCAAATAAGGCCGTCTAATGACGGGGTGAGAGCTGTGAATGCCTAAAACAAACTCCAAAAGGAGGGAAAATAAAGCCACTGGGGGCTTAAAATATATTAAATTACCCTGATTAGAAGTCCTGGCTTTGCAGGCATCATTGGAGAGGCTGGGAGTCCCGCTATTCATGTGGGGGGAGAAGGGTCAGTAGATAGGGGGTTTCGCAGAGCCCCAGCCCATTCTCATGCTAACATGGGGACACACTGCAGGCTTAGCGGGCTGGAAAATAGAAATGAATTTGCCATAATCCTCCTCCTCTCTCCTGCTGCAACCCAAAGGCTTTGCCTAATTGCAGCTTTTAGAGCCTGCTGGACTTTGGGGACAGCCACACCCTAGCAGGCACCCTGGCCCTCACTGCGGTCTTGTTACCCCCTTGGGTGGGGACCCGCATCAGAGGGACTCCAGGCTCACCTGGAGAAGCAAGAAAAGCAGGTGGTGCCAGTATGCGCGTGCATGGGTCCACACAATTCTGGGTTACCCTGTCTGTCACTCACTGGCAGGCCATTCACAGACACAAATATTCCTTCACTCTTCCACGCACACCTCTCTCACACACACCTCTTCCCACACCCTTTTGTGGGCACGAATGCATCTGCGCACAATTCGCAGGCACACACATGCATTTCCAGGTGAGCACGCACAGCAGCCGCGCACACTTTCACGAGCCATTTACAGGGACCAGGCACAGAGCGGAACCCTTCTCCCTAGGGAATGGGTGTTGTCAGTTCGCCTCAGGGCACGGCTTCCTCTGCTGTACACCACCGATACTGGGCCAGACCCCTGCTTCTGGGTCACTTCTGGCCCAGTATCAGTGGTGTCCAGCAGAGGAAACTGAAGCTCAGCCAGCGAAGGGACCTTGGAGAAGTCGTTCCCCTGCATGGGCCTCGGTTCCCTGCCACTGAAGCTCAAAAAAGAGGAGGAACCAAATCAAAGGGACTACGCCTTCTGACCTTTTCGCCCCTGCACTCTCACACACGCACGCGCACGGCGAGCACGCGCGCCTCTACAGTAGTAACAATGACCCTCCCTGCCCCCTCCCCACCGTGTTGCTTCACGTCCTTATAGAGGAGAAGGTCTGCGGGGGAGCTCTGGAGAGTCCACATCCTCCCAGGTACTTTCCTAGGGGGCGACGCCGTCCTCGCCGCTCACCTTCAGCCGCGCATCTGTGGCTTTATCGGTGCGAATGCGCAGGTCTGAGACACAGCGGCGTCAGGTGAGTTGCGAACCATCGAGCCCCACACTGTGGCGCCAGGCACCCGGGAGAGGACTTCTCGTCGCCCTCTGCCGGCAGACTTGGGACCTGCGCGCTGAAAGGTGGCCGAGCGCGTAACCCTCGCACCTGACTCGGAAAATCAGTTTCTTGAAACCACCCGCCCTACACAGCATCTTGGTTCTGCGGTTGCAGGAGCCTGGGAACCGCGCACCAGACTGGAACAGGGACTGTGAGAGTCAGCTGGCAGGGGGAGCGCGGAACTGCAAGGCCGACCCCGCAGCCTCCTTCCTCTCCGGACCTCTAGGAGCGCCATCGGCCTCCAGCTCCCCTCTCCACAGAGAGCCAACCCGCTGGGGTGTACAGAGGGGACGGGAGGGGGCAGACACCCCCAGGGTCAGGCGGCAGGCTGCCGCAAACCCTACATGATTTCTTCCTCATTTCCATCCATTAAGCAGTCAAAATTAACCAGGGAAAAGCCCCAGAAAGCGCAAGAACCTCCCTGTCTTCCACGCTAAGCCAACCCAGCGCTAAGAGGTGACCAGACATCACAAGAGACCAAAAGCCAGCAGTTCTACGAAGGCACAGGCACGTGCACAGTGGTGAAATGGGATGGGGACAACAGATCCCGCCCCAGCCCGGTTCTGGTGACACATCTGAAGACCAAGAGGGAGGAGGGTGGGAGAACCTGGGTCTCTGGCTTTGGCTGATTTCAGCACAGTGTTCTTGGCCCCAGAGCTCCCTCCCTAGCCTCCAGCCAGCTTCCATCTCATCCCAGCTCTTCTCCGGGGTTGATCTGAGCTGAACCCTGAACCCTGTAGGCCCTCTCCTGGCTTCCCAGTTCCATGCTATGTGGCAACCTAGGGACACAGAAACTCCAAAGCCACTTGTACTCAAAATGAGGAGAGACGCTTGGGTTGGGTAAGGGTTTGAGCTCAAATTAGGGTGTAGTCGGGCTGCTGTCCAGCCTTGAGGGCCTCCCCCAACCCCAGCCTTTCCCCCAAAGGCTGCTGGCTACCCAAGTGGGTGGTGGAATCCACCCCAAAGCCCCCAAGACACACATTCTCTCTCTCTTTCTCTCTTTTTTTGCCTTTTGGGAAGTTGAGTTGGAGCCTAAAGAACAAAGAGGTGTAAAACAAGGACACTCAAGGAAGAGTGAGGCAGGACGTAGGCAGTGCCTTTACCGTGCTCTAAACCCAGCTTTGGTGGCCAGGCCTGATGCCTGGGGAGGCCTGGTGGGTGCCCTCTCATCCAGGTCCCCCAAGCCCTTCCTCTAAGCAGTCGGCTGCCGCTAACCCATGGATTCATGAAACAGTGCAGGCACTAAGATTTGAGTTCCACGTCTCCAAACAAGATCCACAAAGCATCATGGGCAAAGCATCATGTGGGTAAGCTCAACCTTTGGACCCCAAAGTGGGGAGATAGTGCAGGTTGAGAAGGAATTGAGGAGTGCTCTGTGTGCCTAGAGGGAACCCTTAGATTGGCTGTCTTGGAGGTGCCTGGTGGCTGGGTCCCAGAGTCCTTGTTCCAAGCCAGACTCTAACGCATCAAAACGAGCCTATATGGGCTGAGAGGCCAAGAAGCCTCTAGACAGAAACAACTGGGCTCCCCAAACCCAGGAGTTGCAAGGTCTGGTTCATAACTGGAGACGCAGGAGACCCCAGAGTTTGAAACCATTCCTACTTTTCCAGAAATCACATTCACTGTTCTTGGAGTCTGCCCACACGCAAATGTCCTAACCTATCAAATGCCTCCCATTCTACATAGAGAGGAACAAGATCTCGAGGGCTTTTTTCCCTAGAACAGTCCCAAAATAAAACTGTTGTTTGAGATGAATTTCGTGGGGGTTGACCTGCTTCTCTTGGGCATGACAGTGCCAGCCACGTGGTGGGCTGGGAGGACGGGGACTCAGAGACACCCAGTTTCAGGCTGCAAACCACAGCAGGAGGTCTCTGAGGCTGATCCCACAGAAGTCTGGGGTTCTTGCACACTTTGGCTTCTCATGAAGGTCCTCACGCAGGTCTCCTCTGAAGTGGGCTATGCACGCCCATCTGCATGAGCACAGGTTCCCAAGGTCCTTCCCAGCAACTGACAAGAGACTGGAGTCTGGAGGTGCAGAAGTCCCCTGATTTCTGGGTAAAGGCAGCACACTAGGAAACCCCTGATATGTGGCCAATTTTCTGATCATCCTGCCCCCCCACCCCTTGTGGCCACCACCAGAAGCCGCATAAGGGCTGGGTGACAGAGCCAAGCTTTTGGCAGCAGATCTAAGCTTCTGTATGTACAACACAGACTGAAATCAGGAGAGCTGAAGGAAGATGAAGCCATTTTTAAACGTTCAATTAGCAAAATCTCCACACTTAGCAAACACTTTCATTTTCAGAGCTGATTGTGGCGTAGGAAGGTCCAGAAAATCCTGTTAGTGCAAATTACACCCAGGAATAGAGTCCTGGAGACAGGTGCCTGTGTGCACAGAAAGCAGAGATTTTGGCTGGATTGTGTGGTGTGGAAAAGAAGCAGGGTCTCAGGACGCGAACACGCATTTCTGCATTTATAGGCTGACTGTTAGGCCTTTGTGGGGATCGCCAAACGTACATCTCTTTATCTTGCTTTTATGTCCTCTGTGGGGCTGTCACAGGTGTGTAGGCAGGCAGGCCACCCCTTCCTGACTCCACAAAGATGCTATTCGGCCCAGCCGGGTTCCTAGAAGAGCCACTTTTCCTTGGACTGCCTAGGGGGTTGCAGACTGAGTTGTCTGAATATTTATATTCTCCAGCCCAAATGCCCACTAATACAGAGCCAAACTCAGACACAGGACCCGAATGGAGAAAAGTGGCAAGATGAAGGTGCTCTTGGGGTGCACTTGGCCAATGCTGACAGGTGCCACAGGAAACCCCAGACTACTGTTTCCAGTATTTTGCCCCATTTTTAGGGGACCCACAGGCGCACTGTCTCCTAAGACTTCTGTTGCCAAAAAGGACAAAGCTTTCGGAGGGCTCTGCATTCCCGGAGCTGACTTTTCCTATCAATGGGAAAGACGCAGGCTATTGACCCAGCGGCCTCCTCCTCTCTGCCTATTATGGAAGCTCAATCACGCACTTACAGAAAGAAAAGCAAGTTTATCTTAGCCTGGAGGAGCCTCACATTGTGTGTGTGTGTGTGTGTGTGTGTGTGTGTGTGTGTGGGTGTGTGTCTCAAGAGTGGAGAAAATTCTGCATCCAGGACCGTGCAGATGGGTTGAGGATAGACACTTTCAGAAAAGGGCCAATTTCCCCCTTCACAATGAGCGCTAAGTACCTGATAAATGGGGCTGGTGTTTATTCATGAGCAGGTACTTTGGAGCTGGCGATTAGAACAGCCGCCCAGCCAAGGTACTTAAACCGGGCAGGTGCAGCGCGGCCTCCGTGCACAAAGCCGGCAGCCGCTAGGCGAGGGGAGGGGGCGCAAAGCAGGGCGCGCCGGCCCGAGGGCGCGCAGCGCGCAGGCACCTTAGCCCTTTGTTCCCCCGGCTGAGGCCAAGGCCACTTCTACAAGGGACACCCGGGAAAACCTCCCCTCTAATTACCAGGAATTTTTCTTCGTCCCTCCTCCAGGAGCCCAGCCGCAGAGCTCTGAGTCTGACCGGTGCAGAGGCTCGTGAGACCGGGCTCCGCGTTTAGAGAAACGGTGCTCGTGAGCCGGCCGGTCGCTCGCAAGCCGAGGAACTAACTCGACAGTTAGGAAAGAACCTGAGCCCAGGCCTGGGAAACGTGCGGGCACGCGGCTCCTGTCGCCCCCCGCCGCCCAGGCGCCACCTCTGGCGGTGCGGACAACCTCGGTCTTTCAGGTTTTGTTTCAACTCTAAGGGGAGAAAATTGGGGTCTGTCTCACGCTACAATTTCCTGGCGCCGAGGTCGTGGGACAAATGCGATCTCGCTCTTGGAGCGGCTCCGGAATCCCTAAGAACCGCCGGATTCGGCGCACGCGGAGAGCGCGTACGAGCGCCAGGTCCGGGGGACACAGAACAGCGTCCTCTGCGCTTTGGGACCCAGAGCAGCCGCGGGGAGCCCCGAGGCTTGGGGCGATCTGAGTCCCACACACCCCGCGGAGCTCCGAGCTTCCCTGCAGGTGACCTCCAGAGCTCTGCAGCACGCCGGCTCGCGCGGCTGGGGCCTCCCGATCGCTTTTTTTTTTTTTTTTTAATTTTTTTTTTTAGTCGTTTGAAAAACCAGAGCAACATGGTTTATCTCCCGCCCCACAAAATCAGACAGCAGATCTGTGTCAAACAAGATGAGTTTCCCTTGGTGAGAAAATGCTAGAAAACAAGGGGCAGCCAGCTGATGTTACCGCCACGAAGAACACGATGACTCTCCTGTGCAGATTGACCAGGAAAATGCAGGGACTGATTTCATTATAGGTATTATTGGAACCGTGAGGTTAGAAAAAATTATCGAGATACGGTCATTCTGATTCCCGGGAAATCCGACATCCTGGACGTGAGTGAAACTGGCAGAGGTAACCCAGTGGCTCGCCGCGGAGGAAGGCGGAGGGCACCTGTGCCCAGGGCCCAGGCTGCACCGCCGGGAGCTAGCCTTGTGTCAGGCGGCTTGGGTGAGACAGCTGGGGGCCACCACTAAGAAAGCAGGGTCCCAAGAACAGTGAGACTTCCCCCTCGCTTCTCCTGCCAGACCTGAGTTAGACTTCCTGGGGTGAAGCCTTCTAGCTGATTACTGCCTGCGTGCCCTGTGCCAAAGACACGGGCGGGCGGAGACTGGGGTTCCGGCCTTGCCTGACAAGCCGCGGGTGGTGGAGACGCGGCGGGCCCCTGCGCTCCGCCACGTTGTCAACCAGGTGCAGACAGCCTCCTCCCTCGACGCCTCTGGGAAATGCTGCGCAGCTAAGGATCAGGTCCCCACGCCCAGAAGGCGATTAAGCCTGGACCTTTAGGCTCAGCGAGTGAAATGTATTTCAGGCTGGGGCACACCGGGCGCAGCCACTGTGGTCCCAGCTGCAAAATGACGCCCCGCGGGTCCTAAATTTAGGCAGGAATGGAAGATAGATTGGAACAGGTTGGAGAAGCCAGGGCAGAGTCGCATGGAAAAGGAGTTTTTATATTTTCCAGTTGTGATCAGGAGGAGGGCCAGCAATACCAATGCCCGGCACTGTTTCTTTGTGTTACAGATTTTGAATCAATGGAGGCAAGTCCTGGAGAAACGGATGTGCCCGGATACAGTCTCTGCTCTTCCCTGTAGGCTCCCAGGGCCCCTACTCTGTTTTATTTTGTGTTTTAGAAAGCCATTTGGGCAAATTAATTTGGGGCCCACGTGGACATCCCCAGTTTCTGATTTATATCTCTCACTCTGATGAATGCCCCATGACCAAAGGTCTCTGTCCCATTGTCTAGTTAGGCCAGAGACCTGCCAGGCTGGATCCCTGGCCAAGAGTGGCTCTGCAGAGCCAACCTAATGTCCTGATGCCTGCACCAGGCTCACCAGGGAAGAATCCTTTCACCTGTGAAAAATCTAATCTGGTTTTAGAGTGGGCTGGACAGGGATTCCAAAAACACTTTTATGACTCCAGCTATTATGTCACCAATGCCACATTCAGCTGGTTGGTCCTAGACCCTCTATCTCCATCAGGAAAAACTGGAAAACTTTCAGTAACCTGGCATCCTCCATTGCCAGCATGCGACTGTTGGGAGAAGTGCTATGGCTGTCAAGTCTAACTGAAGCCACCAGATTAGAAGACAGACTTCTTGATCTGCAGGGCTTGAGGTGTGCTGACCAGCGTCCTCCTCAGTTTGATAAGCCCCTCCCAGGGGAGCACTGAGGCAGCCCTCAAGCTGGAGCCTGTGTGTGAGAAGCACAGGAAGCCCAGCCCTGCCTACCACCCACCCCCATCCTCCATCTAGGTTTCTGATGACAGGACTGTGTGTCTCTAGCCCAGGATCAAATAGGGCTGGGACAGGGTCAGTGTGGTCCTCCCCCACCTCACCCATTGCAAAACACCTTTACAACACCTGCTGTACCCATCCCACCAGCCAGGCTTCTGGGGAGTCAGCCAGCTCCTGTATGCCATGCAAAACTGAAGCTCGGAGAATAAACAAGATTGCCTGATGATCCCCCCACATCTAAACCCAGGGCGATCCTCTACATTCCTCTATAGCCCCAGATCCCCAAAAGGATGCGGAGCATCTTTCAAGGGGCCTTATTGTAGAAATAGGGATGTGGCTTGGTACCCAGAGGGGAAGACATTCAACTGAATGTCACTGTCACTGATCCCCACTTCTGTACAAGGCATATAGCAGAAGCACGTGCGTGTGTGAGTGTGTGCACATGTGCACATAGTGTGTGACAAAGTTGACCTCCACAGCCTTAACTTGGGAATATTAACAGTGCCTAAATGGAGAAAAGCTCCGAAAAACTGGTAGCAAGCATTTTCCATGGAGGGCACAGCTAGAGAATAGACAAGGTGCCAGAAGAGCAGGGCCAGGGACCAGGGACCAGGGACACAGCTCAGCTGAACAGTGCCTGCCTGCCTGGCAAGTGCAAGGTCCTGAGTTCAATTCCCAGTACCCCCAAAATAAATAAATAAAAAATAAGAAAGAAAGAAGGAAAGAAAAACAGAAGGGCAGGACCAACTCTCAGTGAAGGTGCTCAGGCTCTCTAATTGGGCCCTTGGCACCTGTGGGCCTCAAGAGAAACCTCCTGGGACTTTGCACAGGAGACAAGTATGCATGTCTTGCTCACCTGGCTCAGAGTGCTCACAAGTACAGGTAGCTCTTTGCTTCTTTACCCCAGACCTGACATGGGGCAGCCCAGCTGGAGGTGCATGAGCCATTTGGACAGACCCCCGTCTGTTGCTGATACACTTACTCCTCTCCAGTTTCCTCATCTGCCAAGTGATGGCCAGTGAGTTAAAAAAAAAAAAAAAAAAAAACCTCCTGACACTGCCAGGCTACAGTCCCAGGAGTGGGGGTAGAAACTCCTGAAGAAATCTAGGGCAGCTGGGCATGGTGATGCAGGCCTGTGATCCCAGTTCTCTCCGGAGGCTGAAGCAAGAGGATTGCTCCAAGTTTGAGGCCAGTCTGGGCTACAAAGTGAGTTCAAGGCCAGCCCGAACTGGATAAGAAAACCCTGTCTCAAAAAGACCAAAAAAAAAATAATACTAATAAATACATTAGAATTCTAGGGTGTAGGTTTCATCCTGAGGGAAGGATACAGTCATTTCTAAACCTGTCCTTAGATAAGCAGCTAGATCAATGAATTTAGTTGCACAGACCCTGGAACCAGGCTTCCTGGGTTCAACTCTAACCCAGAGCTGCCACTATTGGCTACATAATCTTGGATCATCTTGTCTTTGCCTCAATTTCCAAATGTCTAAAACAGAAATTAACAATGGTGCCTCTCACAGGAGAGGTTACCCAAACCGACACATGTAAAGCACTTAAAGGCATGTCTGGAACAGGGAACAGGTTGCTAATATAATTTGCTGAGACCCTGGATTTGGCTTCACCCCTTCGGGTCCTCTGTGTCCCACCTGGAAACTGACAGGTAAGAGCCAAACCCCTGCAAACTGCTCACTAGGCTGGTGCTTGGCCAGATGAAGCCTTACCTCTGTTACTTATTTGCTATTTTTCTCTCTCTTTTTTCTTATGGTACTGAGGATAAATTCTCACAAGCTTGGCAAGCCCTGGACCACTGAGCGAGAGCCCTGCCCCAGTTACTTGTTTTCCGATATGGACAGACACTGAGTCAGTTTCTTTCTCCCTAAAAACAGCCACAGGCAGAACCAGCAGCATCCCAAGCCTTGAAGGGAAGGGAGAGAGGAGGAGGCCAGCTGACCGTCCCATGAGGGTGCCGGCCAGAGGCAGGTAGGTGCGCACAGTGCAAAATGGTCCTCCTTATCCTGCCCCTACCCTGTTCCCGCCACACATGCGCACTTGCATACGCCTGCTCCTTGAGGGCAGGGGTTCTCTTTTGTTCTCTGCTATGTGCCCAGTGCCTAAAATAATACCTGGCACAGAGCAAGCACTGAATAAATATTAAGTCCATGAGATGAAGCAGACACATCCCACTGACCAGATCTGCCTCAGTAGCAGGGTCTACTTTTTATTTTCCATCAAGAGCTGACTGGCAGGGTTTAGGGGCAAGAATGAAAATAGGAATGTGCTGCCAGGCGTGGTGGCACACAGAGTAATCTCAGCTACTCAGCATGTGCAGTCAAGAGAATTGAAAGTTTGAGGCCAGCCTGGGCCACTTATCAAGACCCTATCTCAAAAATAAAAAGGCCGGGCTGGGGATTTAGCTCAGTGGCTTAAGTGCCTGCCTGGCAAGTGTGAGGTCATGAGTTCAATCCCCGGTACCAATAAATAAATAAATAAATAAATAAATAAAATAAAATAAAAAGGCCACGTATGGTGGTACACACCTGAAATTCCAGTACCATGGGAGGCTGAGACAGGAGGATTTCAAAGCGTAGAGTAGGAAATTTAGCAAGATTGAGTCTCATAAAAACAAAAAGGACTAGAAGTATAGCTCAGCGGTAGAACACAGGTTCTAGATTTGATCCTCAGTACAGCAAGAAAGGAAGAAAGAACATGCTTCAAATTTCTCTCCTTAAGAATATTTCTCTTGTCTCACTGTTTGAATGTCCACTTTGTATGCTTTAATTTTGTAACTTGAACAACTATTTCTAAGAAGACAATATGTAATTTATCAACTAGTGATTTCTGTTTACTTTTTTAAAATTCTGTATTATTTCTACCCTTTTCTCTGTTTTGCTTATTTTTCTCTTTAAATAAAATATTTTTTTAAAAAAGAATATTGCTGTTAGGCGTCTGTTATCCACAGAGCTCCTCTTTCAACCCCACCTTCCACCCTTCCCAAAAGTCTTAGAATCGAGGAAGGACAGGATTCCCAGGGTCTGTATTTAAGATCTTGGGGGACCAATGTGACCTCCTGGGGCTCTTGTTATCTGCCTGCAGAAGGAGCTACAGTTGCTCCAGCTCCACCTTCTCCCCACTACTGCTTCCTTAAGGCACTTAGAGACCTGTTGGGCTGAGATTTTCCTTTTTTTTTTTTTCCTGAGAAGGGAGGACAATGTTTTTGAAAATGCTAAATGACAATGATATTGTCTTTAATGGTGAGTGCCGCCTGGCCTGGTGGGGTGTCCAATGCCTGTAATCACAGAAGCCCAGGCAGGAATATCCGAAAGTTCAAGATCAGCCTGGGCAATTTAGTTCGACCTGTCTCAAAATGAAATTTTAAAGAGCCAGGAATGTAGCCTGGCACTCCCTGGATTCAATCTCTAGTGACTACGAAGTCAAAATGATCGCTATTAATAACAATGGCTGCCACTCACGGATACCTCTGATGTCCCAGGTACCTGGCCAAACGCAGCAATCTCTGTGGTCCTCAGAACGAATTTATGATATTGATTTGTAAGCCCATTTCACAGACAAGGCAATGGGGATTTGGCAAAAGTTCCAGGTTTTTAAGGGAGAGAGCTATAGTGAAATGTGACTTGGGGAAGGTGACATTCAGGGACTAGTTTAGAACAAAGCTAGAGTGTAGCCGACACACCTACATCAGCCTGCCTCAGTTCAAAGCGAGCCTGGACCTTGTTCTGGCTGTGAGGTTCAAGGTACGTTATGAAAACCCTTCTTACGGCAGTGCCTTTTCTTCAAAAGGGGTTAAAAACAAATCCATTTCCAACTGGGAAAACTTTGGGACTTATGATCAATATTAATTTATCGTTCTCCCAGTCAACTGCACTGTGGGGTAATACTGCCCTTTGCAAACTGCAGGTGCCCTAAAGCGTCATTTCATTCATCCATGACTCGCAAGACTTTGGACAAAACTGGCTCATCCAAGATGTCCCAGCCAGTCAAGGAGAATGAGGTGAGGCTCCAGACTGAAGTTCCCAGGAGGAAGAGGAGGAGTCCGGAGCAGCTTCTGTGGCTGGTTTTTACTGAAAAACATTCGAGCTCCCTTTTTAAAAACATATAAACATCTCCCAGGCTCCCCTGCGCAGCATGTCTGTGACAGTGACACATGATCAGGAGCCTAGAGACAGGCATCAGGTAGGTCACAGTCTCTGTTCTCAGCCAGCTTCCCGGGGACCCCACTGAGGCCTTGTTGGGGGTGCGTGGCTCTGGGGTCCCATTCAGCTCCCAGTACCTCAGCTTCTCCAGGTCCTGGGCAGGCACTTAGGTGAGGAACAGAGGTACAGGGTCTCCTTTCTATCATTTCTTTTGTGAAAGTTTTAAAGCAATTTACATAGAATATTCCTCCTCGTTTTTAAACAGGGCTCAGGGAATCAACTTTTTCTGTTTCCGAAGCAGATCTCATATGTGATGGGCCAGAGGGAAGATGCCCCCTGGGAGCTGGGCTCTTCTATTAAGTCAGTATTACAAGCAAAACAAAGTCGATCCTTTAAAAATTTATGTTGCACCTGCTTTTTATTTCCCCCCAACAATCCTCTCCCTTTATCCCACCCCTCCTCCACCGTGCTAGGGTTCAAACCCAGCCCCCACCCCATGCTAGGCAGACACCCTACTCTGAAGCTGTGCTGCAGCCTATGCTTGCCGGTTTATTGATTCATGCAGAAGTCATTTCATTTCTCGAGTGTCTACTACATACTTAGTGCTGCTGCCCCTCTGCTGAAAGTGTCGAGCAGGAGAGATGTGGGGAAATCCCGAGAAGGTCTCCTAGAGGAGGAGGACTGTGCTCCTGTGGGTAGGAAGTTCCACAGCAGTGAAACTCCAGAAGTGAGACGTCGGGAAGACGCAGACAGGGGGAAGGAGCACAGAAGTGGAGGACAGCTGCTGGGAAAAGGCCTTCTCCCCCTTGTAATTTGATCCTTCCAATTTGTTATGGATTTAGGAACCAAGCATCCTCAGTATTACACCCCAAAGTGACAGGCAGGAAAGGGGACAAGTTTGGGTCACTGAGAAACAGTCCTCTGTCACCTTGGCAGTGTCCTGACTGGATGAGGTCCAAGCTAACATCTGCCCTTACATGGAATCTGGCAACCTAACAGGGGAGCAGCAGAATAAAGGACCTGCCCTGCCAGTAGGTCACAGCCCACTCGGCCTCTACCATTTGACCCAGGACCTTAATTCAGGTGCAGGGGATAAGGGGGGTGAGTGGATGCAGCCGGTTTCCTGCACACACATCTGTCCTCCTCTCCTTAAGAAGCTTCTAGCTGGGGTGCCCTCCATCCAGCCCAGATCCCGGAAGAGGCCAGGGAGCCAGAGCCAGGAGAGATACAGAGTGAGACCAGGAGCCTAACCGAGGAAGCACGGGCACTCCTCACGTCCTCGCGACAGGCCTCCGCGTGTGCCCCTCACCCAGACACCCACCCCTCAAGCTTGGTACCCCAGGGCCCTGGGGCCGCAGCGCGCCATCCCGAGGCCCAGCGGGGCGGCCTGTCTCCCGGCCGCTGTGCGACTCACGGTCCTCGCGCCGCTCCTCCAAGTCGCCTGGTCCCCGGCGGAGGGCGGGGCGCCAGGGGGTGCGGGTGAACCCCGCCAAAAGTCCTTACCTCAGCGCGGGCGTCCGTCCGAGCGAGCGCAGTTTGCGGCTGGGACTGCGGGGCTGCGGAGGCTCCCACGGGCTCGGCTCGCGCCTCCCCCCGCCCTGAGCCCCCAGACCCTTCGGTGGCCCTGAGCGAGGTCGTCGGGACCAGGGGACAGGCGCCGCGCGGGCGGGAGGAGGCGGCTCCCGCGGGGCGCGGGGGCGGGGCGGGGGTGTCTGCGGCCCCGCCCGGGAGGGGGCTCGGAGCGATTATACCGGAGAACAAAGGCCGCGGGGCGCCCCCGCCCCCCCCCCGGCCTGGGCCTGAACTTGAACTTGTACTTGACACTTCGTCCGTCCGGAAGGTGGCGAAGGCGCGCGGGTCCCCCTCGCGCTCGGGGGCAGTGCCGGGCGCTCCCCACCAGCCGCCTTTGGTGCGGGGCGGGGGAGGGTCCCAGGTCCCCTGGGAGCGGGGCGACAGGGTGCGCACGAGGTCCCGCCGGCGGGGGTCCGCGCTCCTCCCCGCCCCCCCCGCCAGGCGGGGCCCCACGGAGCCGCGCCGCACCGGGCAGGCCGGATTCTCTGCACGTCGCATCGGCAGCCTCCATTCAGCCGCTAATTGAACGTTAATGGCAGGTGCGGATGAGGTCACCGGAGCTGGCTTTTCTCACACATTTTTCATGCAAATTTGCGAAACTCTAAACAAATTTGAATAAAAAGCTCTTTGTGCCTGCGGGCTCCCCCAGCCCTCTCACTCCCGCCCGGGGTCCTGGCTCCTCCCGGTGCCCCACGGCTCCAGCGTGCTGCCCCGCGGGGGGAGCCGGGCATCCCGGGCAGCGCCACCCGCCAGTGGTCTCGGCTGGCCAAGCTACAGAGGGGCTGAGGGAGGGACGTTTCACTGGGGCCGGGCTGGCCGGGCTGACGGAGGCACCCGGAGAAAGGACACCTGTGTTAGCCTCCTAGCTGCACCCACACAACCCCACTGGCCACCGTGGACACCTGATAGAGCCTCACCCTCCCCTTTCGACGAGAGGAAGGATAGTGCCTTTATCTAAAACGCAAACAAGCGCTTACAACGTTGCCTGGCCCAAAGAAGTGTCCATTATTGTCTGGATTCCAAGGATTTGTGAGAAGTCTGAGAGAGAATCTTGTGCGTTTTTGCATGGACATGAAAAAACTTGCCAACGGCTTCCAGGAGATTCCTGACCCCTGCATCCGCTCTGGTGCTAGGGACGAGATGTGGAGTTCCACTTCAATGCTTCCCAGCAGTGTGTGGCTTTGTTTATTTCTTAGCCTCTCTGAACTTGCTTCCTACTCTGTAAAATGGGATTGTTTCATGGGATCCCAGCAAAAAATAAACCAGATGATACTAATGGGTGTTTAAAAGGAGCTGGGGGATGGGACCCAATCCAGAATCTCCAGAACCCCTCTTCTGAGGGCAGAACACCTGTAATTACCTTCCCTCCCCACCTCCACACACAATGCCTTGGACAGGCCCTGACCTGCACCCATACCCAGGTGACTCTAGCCCAGGTCAAGGGGACAGAGTTCCCAAGACCTTGTGAGACACTTTACCCCATCTTTTCCATCTTCCCCAGTCCCCACCACATCTTAAAACACCATGAGTTGTCCTTGCTAGTGACTGAGTCTCACTTCCCTCACTCACACCCACCCAGAAAAACTGACCAGACACATGGAAGGCTTTGCAAAAAAATTTTATTCACTGTGGGTTGAGGCAAGAAAAGCAGAGGGTTCACAGGATGGAGAGATGTCTCCTTCTCAGGACTGGGGTGGTCTCAGGACCATCCAGAGGGACCCAGTGGTCTTGCAGGAACCCCAGTGACTCCTACTCCTGCTTCTCCAGGCTTGGTCTTCCCCAGCAAGCCAGCTCTCAGAAGCTCTGGGCCTAGGCCCCTTCCTGATAGGTTCCTTCAGATTGAGGCTCCTGAGGAAGAAGTGGGGTCTATAGTAGTACAGGTGGCCAGCAGCTTGGAGGCCAGGCAGCAGCAGCACTTAGCAGCAACACTAACCAAAGGCCTTGGGTCCAAAAGTGACTCTGTAATACCCCTCCACCCCATGTTGGGCATACCCCAGGAGACAGATGGCATTGGGACCAAAAGCACAAGACTACCGAAAATGACCTTGAAGCGAAGTTAAGTGTCTGTGCTTGTGGGGCTGGCCAGAAGGGGCTGACACCCTGGGACCTCCTTAGAGTGACCCCAACAGGATCTCTTTGAGGTTAGGAGTACAGATTTCAAGAGTCAATGAGAATTGGATTTTGTTTTGAGATAGGGTTTCACTACGCAGTTGGTGCTGAACTTGAACTCACAGCCATGAGGAGCTTGAACTGCCTCAGCCTCCTGAGTGCTGGGATTACAGGTGTGTACCAACATGCTCTGTGAGAATTGGTTTTGAATCTTGGTTCTAGCATTTTTTAGCTGAGTGACTTGAGGCCTCTAACTTAACTTTTCTGATCTTGATGTCCTCATTGATACAATGAATGTATCAATGGCAGCCGCACCGGGTAAAGATTCACTGCATCAAAGCAAGTGACCTGGCATCTGGTTGTCTTCTGCCTACAGTGGAAGCTCTGAATATTTTTTCTCCCTGGATGGCTGGCAGATTTGGAATTGACCAGCTGCTCCCCAACCTGTAGGTTTTCTGTCCCTTCCCTGCCTCATCTCTCCGGCTGGCTGCTGTAGCACCCCTCACTTTCTGGGGTGAAGCAGGGGCAGCAACTGGTGCTCTGAGAGGCCTAGAAGCCTAGTGCAATGTCTTGCTTTCTCTGTAAGCACAGGGGACTTATGTAAATAGGGCCTTTCACAGCCAGGCCACCTGCCTGTCAGCTCCTCCACCCCCACCCCGTTCGATGACACCTCTGTTGGACTGCACCAGGAGATAGATGCAAGGAGATACCTCTCTACAATGCACTATAGAGCATGACCCTGGGGCTTCCTCCTCCCTCAGACGGGCAGCTCTGGAGGCATCAGAGGGCAGGTCCACTGGAGGGAAATAGAGCCCACACCTGCCTTCCCCCAGCCAGGGCCAGGCTGACTCCTCCCCTCACCTGCTGGAGCAACCTACATCTACCTAAGGAAAACCCAGAGAAATGCAGCCTGGCACTTAATAGGCTTTTAATTAACAGTAGCAGCCATGAGGATAATAGGCGATGATTGGAAAGACCAGTGATTCTGGAATGCTTTCTCTCAGTTACCACCATTGCCATGAAGCACTTACCCTAACTAAGTTGCTGGACAGAAGGTAAGCCTATATATTAAGTAGCCCCATGTTTAATGAAATAGTTCACACACATGGAGCCAGGCAAGGTAGTGCACACCTGCAATCCCAGCATGCTGGGAGGCTGAGGCAGGAGCATAGCAAGTTCAAGCTCGGGCAATCTAGCAAATTTGTGACAGCCTGTCTCAAATAAAAAAGGGCTGAGAATGGAGGGCTATAGCTCAGTATAAAGGCCCTGGGTTCAGTCCTCAGTAACACACACACACACTGACAGGCACTAACCTGGAAAGAAAATATAGTACAGAGGAGTACACCCTCTATCCCCACTTCCCATAAGTAGCTGTTCAAGATATATTTCTTGAAATATCTGTATATAAGCATACTTACGACTTTTTGTTGGGGCAGGGGAGGCTTGGGGATTGAACTTGGAGTCCTCAACATGATCTACATTCCTAGCACCCTGCCCCACCCCCTTTTTAAAGACAAGGTCTCATTAAGATATTCAGGCTGGGTTTGAATTTACAATCCTTCTGCCTCAACCTCCCAGTGCTGGGATTCCAGGAGTGTGACACTATATAGCTTTGGGCCTGCTGTATGAGTTGGGTGCTGGGGATTCAACCTAGGGCCTCATATGCTAAGCACATGCTCTACCACTGAGCTACATCTGGAGATGGAGCTCCTGTCTGAATTTTTTTTTTTTTTTTTTTTGGTACCGGGGATCGAACTCACGACCTCACGCTTGCCAGGCAGGCGCTTAAGCCACTGAGCTAAATCCCCGGCCTCCTGTCTGAATTTTAAACAAACAAGATCATTCTCTTATTGCCTGTTCTGCAATCTATTCTACTTACCAATAGTACACAAGCCAACCTTCCATTACCAACCTGGCTATAGCGACCCACCATATTGACTTTCACAGCTGCATACAGTAATATTCCTATGTGAAAGGGCCCATTGGCTCATTTCCATTTCCTTACACTCTTAAAAACAAATGATCCCATGAACATCCTTCCACATATTTTGTGAACTTTTACAAATAGGTGCACAGAAGAGTGCAATTGATGAGAAAGTATTTGGACCCTTTATACTATATTGCCACATTTCAGAAAACATTGTACAGTTTACACTTGCCAACCAACAGTATTACAGTGTCTTAAAATATACACAGGATGGTACAGAAGGCACAAAAATACCAGCCAGTGAGCCAGAAGCACTGAAGGAGCCTGTCCAGAATAGCACTGTGCTGACCTGGTGTGCTTAAGGGCAATGCAGTGGCTTCCTCCCCTCCAGGCCTGTGCAGGCTGGTGGCCCAAGGGTGCCCTGAGTCACAGGACAGAGAAGCCTATAGGAGCCCTGGGAGTAGAGAGCAGAGAGCAGGTCCCTGTGGCTGGGATCCTGCTTGAATGGCTTCCTGAAGCCATTGTCTCTGTCCTGCCTGGTTTCTTCGAGGGGAGTTTATTCAGAGGCCTGTGGGGAGGTGTGCAGTACTCACCAAAGGCACCCAGGAATGTCATAGGAGGGAGAGAAAGACGAAGGGGGGGAACCCATCCCTCAGAGAGACCGGACGTCAAGAACCCCTGACTAATGAATAGCGAGTTTGCCCTTGAACCTCTCACTGGGCTTCGCCATTCTCAGGCACAGAACAAGAGCGGAGACATGTCTGAGCCCAGCTGCACGGGGGTGGCGGCGGTTCATCTCAGACCCTTTGACAGGCTGGGCCTTTTCCCTGCATAGCTCGGATCCGGCTCCCGGCTCCCCTGGCAACAGCGCAGCAGCCTGGCTCCCGAGCCCAGGCCCTGCCTGCTGCGACAGGAGGTGGGAGGAAGAGGAGCACCAAGGGGAGGACAGCTGGGGAGAGGGAACTGTTAACTCCTAGAAGGCTGGAGCTCCAGCAGCTTCCCAGCATGCTGCCCCTGTGCTTTGTGGTGGAAATGTGGATGGTGAGAGAGCTTCCCTTTGCCAGATACACCAGGTCCAGAACAGGTCAGGTAGGGTGTGACCAGGAAGGGAGTGGGGTATGTGTGACAAGGAACAGGTCAAAGGCAAAGGCCTGACAGCAAGGGCCCTTCCCCAGGCTTCCTGCTAAGTCCCAGACAGGAGGGATTTCCCAGGGTCCCCATCCCGGCACCCCACTACTGTGCCACAGGACAATGGCCGCCAAGTCTTCTTATGCCCATTCTGCTCTTCACTTCCCCTTCTGATGATCTCCGGTGTCCGGGGCAGCCAGGCTCCATCTTCCAATCTTGTGACCTTAGCAAGAGTCACCATCCTTCTGTCTCCGTTTCCATAAAAGCTGAAAAAGAGGCTGTCCCATCACTTCCCTTCACAGGACAATCTAAAGATAAAAGGAATAACAGTGAGCAGCTTTGCACTCTGGGGAGGAAAGTGTCCTATAAATCTCATTCAGGTATTATTAGGGCTGAAACTAGGTATCTGTTCCCCTGGGAAGCAGCCCTGCCAAGGTTGTCTCAGGACCTACCTGCAGGGAAGTCCTGAAACTGGAAGGCAGGAGGTTGACAGTCAGGGGTGTCTCTGTGGCCTCTGGAGCTTCTGCATTTGGCTGGGATTAGGAAATGAGACATAATGGATGTTATCACTTTAAAGTCTTTCCCCTGCATTATGTACAAATCTCCAACTTTATGAAATAGTTAGAACTATGGAAACAGAGGCTCAGAGAGGTCAAGTGGCTGGCACAAGGTCAATGCGGTTATACAGTCTCTTCTCTCGTGTGCACCTGATGTCATAACCATGCCTGTTTCAGCCATACCAAGGGCTGTAGGTGTGAGGGAGAGGGATTGGGTGCCACACAGTGTTGCCCCATAGATGACTTCTCAGGGTTTGGAGCTTTTGAGTCTAAGGGTTTGGCCCAGGGAAAGTCCCAAGGACTCTGCAAACCCAACCTGAGGCCACCTGGGCAATCACAGGTCAGAGCACATAGAACTGGCAGAGAAGGCAAAGGTATTGGGACTTGAGGCTGGAAATGGACTAGCTGAGCCCTAGACTCCCTGGCTCAGTCCCATGCACTTGAAAGCAGAGACAGGTTTTCCTTTTCTGCATCCTCTGGGTGAAAATGCCTCCCTGTATCCCAAGGCAGCTTGAAGGAGATGAAGCTGGCTGTTTCCTATAAACCAGGGAGCTGTGGGTGGGGCACTGACAGGTAACAAAGTGAGAAAGGCAGGGAGAACTCTCACACTGAAAAAATGCAAAGGCTAAGAAGACATCATCTTATTCCGAGTTCCTTTTTCCAGTCCAGAGAGGGAGATGGCTTACCCAAGACCACCGAGTAGGAAGGTGGGCCTAGAGTCATGTCTCTGAGTTCCAGCTAAATGCAGCTGTCTTCTGATGCCTTTTAGCAGGCTGCTGGAGGCCCTCAAAGTAAAGATTTCACCTGAGCAGGCAAATAGAATGGTAAAGAGAAGGAAGCTACTGCTCACAAAATGCACATGTCTGGGGCAGCCTCTAAAGCCTGAAGCTAGAGCAGATTCTGCCTAGTGGTCAGAAGTGCTGGTCCAGGCCAGACTATGCCCCCACAGCACCCTAATGTCACTCTCATCCTCTACAGGCACCCAGAAGGAGCCACTCACCTCCCTGGCTGATAAAGAAGCAGAGGCCCAAGAGGGTAGACCAGAGAGCAGCCCAAGCCCACAAGGCTTCTGGGAAGGGATAGGCAGGAGTGTAAGCTCCAGGGCAAGCTGGAGCCCACTGAGGCAGCGAGCAGGGCTGCAGCCAGCAGGGTGTCTGGGGCTGGGGACTGCAGACCTCACCTGCTTGGAATGCAAAGGAGGTCCCAGGATGCCACATCCGATGACCCTGGTGGGCTGCCCTTGGGGGATGTCTGTTTGGTAATGAACAGATGCATGGTGTAGCAGAAGGACACAAAGACCAATGAATGGACCCCAGCCTGAGCCCCAGCTGGGCTCTCTTCCCTGGGCTGATGGTTTGAGTCAGCTGCCATCCTAATTGGTCAGTACCCATGCTGTACCAGTGGTGCAATGTCTTCAGTATCACTACTGTCCCCATCCCCAAAGTCACAGCTATATTAAATGACCTCGAAAAATTCAACTCCTTTATATCTGTCTCATACCTAAGGGAGAGAAAGAAAATGAATCCCCTGTTAGTATTTTCCATGTGCCTGATTCTCCTCATAGCACCTCCGGACGGAGAAGTTACTATTCTCATTTTAGAGATGAGGGTGTAGAGGCTCCAAACCATTCAGGGATCTGATGTGGAGATCCTGAGCTGGGTCTCTGCCCATAGCATCCACTCCTCTCCCCCGTCTCTGGCCAAGGTTTGAGCCTAAACTGTGCCCATCCTGCTGGGCCACAGTCTTACAACCACCCAGAGTTTTATCTGTTACTGCATCAGATCTCCTAACTCCTAACCTGGGTTCTTTCAGGGTGTTCAGTGCAGCACAGGAGGCCTGCTCTGTAGCAGACTTGCTTAGTTCTAGAATAAGCCTGTACCCAACATCATCCTGTATTTTCCTGCTGGCCGAGGGGACAATTACCTGCAAATATGCAGATGGCGTCTTCTAACTGGGGCTGGCAGCCAGAGGGTTTGGGGGCTGGCATAGGATTGGAGGCAGCTACTGAACAATAAAACACTAGCCACGCAGAGAGGGCTGGAAACCTTAATCCTGGGAACTTTCCTCCTGAGGAACAAAGCCAGGTGACAGCTGACTGCATGCTGGCCAGTGTGCCAGCCCTCCACTGGCTACCACCCATGCTGGGGCCTGCCCAGCCAGGGATGCGGGCCTCCAAAGGGGGAACCACGCCTGGAATGTGATTCCTCGGCTTTGGGTTATGTTCAGTGATGCTCTGTTAGCAGAGTGCGACTCTTAAGATCCCCTGTCACCTTCTAAAGCCCCTGCCATCCCGCCACCCCAGCACCACACTGATCACCAGATTAAAGGGCTCAAAGCTACAGCTGAGGCGGCTAAGACCTGGAGGGCAGCTTTGGGAGGGGCAGGGGAGGTGGCGGGGTGGGGAGCTCCCATGGGTAGGGACTGACTGGGATACTGGGATGAGATGTTGAGGGGAGGTGCCTGCTAGAGGGAGGGCCTAGGGTCAAGCTCCCTTTGGATCCCTCTGGCCAGCTGCTTGCTCAGGACAAAAGTGCACCCCACCACACTGTAGCAGAGAGGGAGGGAGTGCCAGCGATGGGTAGGGAAGGCAAAAAAAGGGACAAAAGAGAGAACCTGGGCATGACAAGATTTTCCCTGGGAACCCAGCATTTCTGGAATCAGGGACATTCCAACTTATTTAAAACATCTGCAAGAGACAAAGTTCCCTCTTCTCATCTGTAGGGGTTACCAGGAGTGCAGAAAAGGAGATGGATCTGGGAGTTGGAGCACGTGACTTCTTGCCCTAGGAGAAGTCCTAGGTTTGGATTTACAGTTAGCACAGAGGGGCCAGGCTGCTGGGCTGAGTGGCAGGAAGAGCCTAGCAAAGAGCTTCGATGTCCAGTCTCCCAGAACTGAGTCCCAAGAGAAACCCTGGCACCTGAGCAAGAGGAATGAATGGTGCTGCTTGCTGGTTACCGCTACCCAGTAAGGCTGGGAAGGAGTCAATATGCAAGTCCATTCCAGCTCTGCTCTGCTTGGCAGGGATCCAGCCCCTTCTCAGCCCTATCCAGGGGCCTGCAGTGGGTGACTGGGACACACCCAGGACCCCAGCCCATAGCTGCTCTCCCTCCGGCTTCTCCTGTATGGCTATGGCCAGGCTCTCCCACTGTTTCCCATCCCTGCTGCATGAAGGGCGAGGGCCAGGCGCAGGATGTGGAGGGGAACTGCAAGGACCTAGGAGACAGCTCTGCCTGCTCCTGCCCTTCCGCCTGCCCTGAAAACAGGTCCACACCTGGGTGTCAGCAGAGATCAAATCCATCCCGAGATACCTCCTCCACTCAGACCAGAATCCATGCTCCCAAGCTCCTTGCTGGGCGATATGATTACAGGTTGAAGTGCTTAGCACTGTTGCCACTGTCACAGACTCTTCAGGCTAAAAGGGAAACAGGAGATTCCTGAAGCTCACCTCACCCATTTGCCGATGAGAAAGTGAGGACTCTGGATTTGGGGAGCCTGGCCTGCCCAGTAACACAGCAAAGTGGTGGTCAGGCCAGACCTTGTGCCCTGTCTACAAGAGCCCATTCCTTTTAGGTCAGGACTCAACAAAGGCCTAAGAGGGGGCTTCTCCATCATATCCCAAACAAGATCCTGGCCCACCACAGGCAGCAGGGGTCTGGGGACAGGGGAGGCCATAATGCGATCAGCAGACTGGCCATCTGGCTCAGGGACAGAGGAGAGCCCAGACTGGCCGCTTCTGCTGCCCGGTCCCAAGGGGCCCTGTGTCGAGAGAGGCAGACTGCCAGATGGACAGGCACTGGCCTGGGTCCGGGTGGAAGCCAGTGAGCTCCGTGTCACTAGAGCTGACCAACCCTCAGATGAGTAGAGTAGGTGTGGAGGGGCGCAGGGAGCACAGCCAGGCCCCTCCAAGGGTGGAGATGGGGGAGACCCCCCACCCAGGTTCACAGCCTGGCTCCCCAGGTAGGCCCAGCCTTCTCAGCTGCATGGCCCTCAGCCCGCTGGCCAACCACAAACAGGGCCCCCTCCCGGGGAAAGGCAAACACATCTCCCTTGGCACCTTCTCAGACATGCATGCAAAACTAATTAACATGGGGAGACATGCAAACAGCCGGCCAGCTCCACACCCTCGAGTCCACGCAAACAAGGCAAGCCCTTGTCCGGGGGACCTGCACAAAGCTTTGTTGCTAATTTAGGCATCTGTCTCTGTCTGGTCTGGTCCTCCTGCCTGCGCTGGGGTTTTTCCCAGCCCCTTGGACAATGCTGGGAACAGGCCCGCCCGATCCCTTATTCAAATCACTCCCGGGACAATGAGTTCATTGTGCAGGCCACAGAAAGGGGGAAAGGGGATGCTGGGGGTGGGAGCCTGTAAGGGCCATAGGGGAGTGGAAAGGGTGGGGGGGTGTGAAGAAAATGGGAACCCAGGAAAGTGTTTACTAACACAGCCCCTGCAGCTGCCTTGGGCCCCTTTCCCTCCCCTGCCTGGCCAGGAGCTGGGGAGAAGTTCTGGGACTCAAAGGGAGGAGCACAGGGTGGGGGCCAGGGGGCCTTGTGTCCCCTGGTCCGACAGATCCTAACTGGACTGGAACCTTCCTCTTGTGGGTCTGTCCTGTCCTCAGCAGTCTGCAGCCACTTCTGCATCTCCGAGGGTGGGCGTATTTTCACAGAATGGGTCGGGGGTCATTTTTTGCTTACTTTAAGTGCAGCAGAGTAATGTGCAGACCCAACCACAGAGGCGAGATGGGGCCACGGGGAGAGGTGAAGGCAGGCGGCTGTGCTGGGTGCGACCTGCTGTCTCGGCCATTGTCTTCAGGCAACATTTCATTTTCTCCTCCTTCCCAGCTAATAAATTAGAGAGAAGACCGTGCACTGCAAAGGGACTGGCTCCCCACAGACCATGGGGACGGCGGGTGGAAGGGCAAATCTGTGTGCTCACAGCCTGGCTGGGCTGCTGCTCCCGCCACATCCGGATGGGACACGTGAATGCAACCCCATCATGAGCAGCACAGGAACCCCTGTGCCCATCTACAGGGCATGGACAACCACCCACGTGCTCCCGCCTCCCAAGGGAAGCGGGGCTCTGCAATGCCTTCCCTCTCACCAACACCGCCCCCAGCTCCTTGTCGCATGGAGCACGCCCAGACAGGCCGACATAAATAGACACACACAGCCTGACACTGACACGCAGACACAGAAAGAAACACACACTCCCAGAGGCAGCCCCAGACACACACACTGACAATGCTGCGATGAATGCGCGCGGCAAGTGCATTCAGTCAAAAGCACACGCGGCACAGTGCAGCCGCCCAGCACCGCCCCGCGCTGGGGTGGCTGGAAGGTTAGGGAGCAACCTCCTCCCCACACAGCCAGCTCCCGGGATGGGAAGAACAATCCCATCTCAGGCTTCCATGTGAAAGCAAGAGCCTTTAAAAAAAAGAAAGAAAGAAAGGAAGGAAGGAAGGAAGGAAGGAAGGAAGGAAGAAAGAAAGAAAGAAAGAAAGAAAGAAAGAAAGAAAGAAAGAAAGAAAGAAAAGAAAAGAAAGAGAAAGCCTCCCAAGATAGCAAAGTTTGGAATTCCTCTCAGCATGTAGGGTTGGCTGAGCTACCCAAGCACTAATGTTTTGCTGTTGTTTCGTTTTCTTTTTAGTCAGGCTATCAATAGGTTGCCTAGGCTAGTCTTGATCTCTTAGGCTCAAATAATCCTCCTGTCTCAGCTTCCTGAGTAGCTAGAACCACAGGCAGGCACCACTGCTCCCATTTGTTGTTGTTCTGATTTTTTTTAAATAATGAAAGAAACCCCCAGTGTTTTTGTGTTTTGTTTTGTACCAAGCATTGAACTCACTACCTTGCCCTTGCCAGACAGACACTTATGCCACTGAGCTAAATCCTCAGCCCCTTCCCTGGTGTTTTTTGTTTGCTTGTTTCTGTTTTTGTTTTTGTTTTTTTGAGACATGGTTTTGCTATGTAACCCAGGCTGGCTTCAAATTTAAGGCAGTCTTCTTGCCTTGGCCTCCCAATTGCTGGGATTAGAAGGGTGCGCCACCATACCTGGCCCCAATATTTTTTATTTTTGAGACAGGGGCTCACCAAGTTCCTCAGGCTGGGTTTGAACCTGTCATCCTCCTGCCTCCCAGGGAGCTAGAATTACAGATACGCACCCCTCCCCCATGCCCAGCTTTAAAAGTCACCTTAACTGTCCCAAGGCTGGGGCCAACTAGAACCTTGCTGGGGTAGTTTCCCCCTGAATCTGCAGGTGGCAGCCATTTCTTTTACTGTTAAGAATTTTAAGAAGGGAACCATAGGATGAGGAGATACACAAATGTTTAAGATCTCTGAGACCCATTAAAATGTGCTTCCAGAAAAAAAAAAATGTGCTTCTGGCTGGGTTCGGTGGTGCATGCCTACAACCTCGGCACTCAGGAGGTGGAGGCAGGAGGATCACAAGTTCGAGGCCAACCTGAACTACATGGTGAGACTCTGTCCCAAATGCATATATACATATACACATGTATATCTACACAGGTACATCTGTCCCAGCATGATGGAAATGTGTTAGGCTGAACCATATAAAAATAATCAATATTTGACTATTTTTGACTAACAAATTCCATATGGGTCAGCCTAATAGGCAACTGATTCCAAGAAGGGGAACTAGTTTTTATTTTAAAAATTTATTTATTTGTTTGAGACAGGGTCTTGCTATGTTGTCCAGGCTGGGCTTAAGCCACTCTCCTGCCTCAGCCTCTCTGTAGTTGAGAATAAAGGAATGTACCACTGTGCTCAGTTTCTCTTTTTAGATGTGCTCCCTAGCCTGGGTAATTTTCTTCCCACAGAAGAAAACAGCATTAATCCAAAACCCAACTCTGCCTTGGACCACTGATTGAGAGATATCAAGACACCGCACAGAGTGGGAACCACCCCTGGAAAGACCTGTGGGTGCACACCTGTGACCTGCAGGCATGTCAAGGCGGGGCCCATCTTTAGACTCTTGCCCCAGGGCTCCTGTCTCTCCTTCCTGTCTTCTGATGCTGGAGGAAGTCCTGGAAGGGTGAAAAGGCACAAGAGAGGGAGAGGAGAACTGGAAGCAGGACACCTGTGTACCCCACTCACACAGCCTGGGGCCTGGCACCACCGCCCTAGAGGAAACATTTCTGGGAAACTTCTGACTGCAATTCGAGCTGCTGGCTGGTTACCATGTTTGGAGGCCAGGCCCGTCTTGTGTATGTGACGCTCTCGCAGTAAGTCACTTGCATGAGGTCTAAGCAAGAGAAGCCAGGAGGCAGCCAACACCACCAGCCCAGGGAGGCCCACTTGTGGCTATAGTCTGGACAGTTCCTGTGTCCCACTGCTCATTGTCACAGAACTCACAGCACATGACGTCCTCCTGAGAAATCATCCTTGCCAGCTTCCTTGGACTTTCTTTTTTTCTTTTTCTTTTTTTTTTTTTTTTTGGTACTGGGAATCGAACTCATGACCTAACGCTTGCCAGGCGGGCGCTTAAGCCACTGAGCTAAATCCCTGGCCCTCTTCCTTGGACTTTCCTGAAGATGGAAAGACCAAAGATCCCAGAAACAGAGTCCAGTGTTGCTGGGCTTCGCTCCTTACACCTCTCTGATCCATAGCAGAAAGCTGACCTGTGAATGCTGTTCTTGGCCACAGACACAGCTGGCCAGTTAATGATCAGGCAGAGGAGACATTTCCCCTCACTCAGTTTTCTGGTGGCCAAGGACCAAGAGGTCCATTCAAAGGAAAGGAACCATCTTCCATGCAGCCAGGAGTGATGCAGTCTCTCCTACATCCTGGACAAATGCTATGTGATATCTCTGAGTTTTATTTTACTAACATATATATTGACCTCAACACCAAACCCCCCATGGTGATAGTACAATGAAGCCTGTTTGCTCTTCCTGCACCTGGAAGGCAAGTGAGGAAAAGACAGAGGCCACAGTCAAGGCTTTAGGGCTGGTGGATTTGCAGGGCTAGGCCTCAATCCAGGTGCCACATGGTGACTTCTCAGGACTCCAACTGAGGGCTGGGAATGAAGTGCAGTGATAGAGCATCTGCCCAGGATGCAGGAAGCCCTGGATTCAATCCCCAGCCCAAAAAAAAGAAAAAGGAAGGGAAGAAGGGTTGCAGGGAGGGAGGAAGGAAGAAAGGGAGCAAGAGAAGGAGGGAAGGTAGGAAGGAAAAAAGGAAGGAAGGGGAAACAAAAAAATATCAAAGAAATTACAGCTGTGTGGAAGGAAGGCGGCTGGATGCCAGTTTACAGGAAGATCTGGCTCTAGACTGACTAGAAATAGAGTAGAAAGCTAACCTTGGAGCTTGGAACAGCACCTGATATTTTCAGAGGAGGAGAGACCTTCCGTATGGGCAATCCTCTAGATACAACTTATTATTTGACTGCACTTAAGATGTTTGCTACCAGCCTCACACATAAATCTCAGTAGGTTACTTACCGGCATTCTGATTCTTCAGATCAAAGTTGTTTCTAAATGAAGAAAGTGAAACTATATAGAACCAAAGGGATCTAGAGAATTAAAGCTCTAGCTGCAGCTTAATGACAACTTAAGGTCGGTCACCGTGGGTAAAGCATGAAATGGCCTTTGACCCTATTCTCCCAGGCTCTTGGGAAGCAGAGAAGGGGAGAGAAGGTGAGAAGTCACAGACTGACATTAACTGTCACAGCTCCAGAGCTGGGAGCCCTGCCTCCCTCCCCTTGGCTTGGCCTCCCTGCTCTGGACAGAGAGATCAAATTCCATATCGCACAGCAAACACCCCAGCCAAGGACTGAGGTTTCCTCCTCCGGGTCCCCAAGGCCTTGCTTAACACATACTGTGCGGTCAATAAACATTGAATGAATAAAGAGTGTGGTAGGGAAATACAATGTGGCACGGGAAGACTTCCAACTCCTGAGCCCTACAGCCAACGTGCTAGCCGGAAAATGGCTCTTCGGCTCAGCCTGGAGCTGCTGCAACCAGGCCAAACCCCATGAGGAGACAGGCACAGGGTGATGTGCCCATGCTGCTTCAGCTGTCTTGAGTGGCACAGGGCCTGATGGACCCCATGCCCACCCATCTTGCACATGGCGAGCAGACTGGTTGGTTCCCTTAGCCAGCACCTCTCCCTGGCACTCTCAGCCTCCACCATCTGACTTGACCTTCTGTACTCAGATTTGGGGTCCAATCCAGGCTGACCCTCCATCCCTAGTCCTGAAGTTCTGGACAAGGAGCTTTCCTCCCTGGCAGTGACGTCCCATCCTGCTGTCTGAATAACTTACAAGGCCTGTTTGAGTTTGAGGAGCTTTCTCTGATGCTCCCACCCCAAACAAATGCTTCATTTGACTCCTAGGCCCCAAGTCAAACAATGTACTCCTGAATGTGCACCACCTAATGCAACTGTTGGAGTCTCATGCCCATATTTCACGAGGTCAGCAGCTAGTTTCTCTGCTCCTACAGGTCGGGGAGAGGACCGAGACTCCTGGCACCACAGAGCTTCCAAATGGGCACTGCACACCATACTGACTGTGCAGTGACCGACAGAGAGCAGTCAGTCTCTCGCCCATCTCCTTTAGGGCCTTCAGTTATGGCAAATGTGACACCAGCAAGATGGGGGACGCAAGCTTTCCCTCTCCCCAGCACTTGCCAAGGAAATGGCACACTCTCAGAGGCACCATACTGACATTGGAGCAGACAAGGAGTCCTGACAGCCTCTGCTTAAGGAAGGCAAAACAGGACAAAGAACTGTGGCAACGGCCAGGGCTAACACTGTTAACGCTGCAGCAATGATCCAGCCTCAGTCTGAGCAGCCACCACCCCTTGGCACGGTACTCAAGCTGGCGACAAGGGCCGCCTGATTTATAGACAGGCCCAGCAAGGCCATGGCCTCACACCAACAAGGAGACAAGTCAGGACCGAGTGGGATACTTCCTGCCCCTCCCATATCACCGAGACTCCTAGGGCCCAGCACTGGACTCTCCCATCCAGATTCTGCCAGCCCACAGCAGGAGCCACCGCCAGGGTATCTCTATCATTTAGTCACCGAGCAAGCTCACGCTGCTTCCCAAAGCCCTGGCTGGTTCCTTAGGAGACCAAGGCCCACTGGGCACTGAGATGTCCTCCTAAGCCTACAGCTTGGAGACATAACCTTTGCAATCGACCACCCAGATGGCAGCTGGCTTGGGAAAGGAGAGCAGAGGTACATTTCTCTTCTTTCTCCCCAAGAGCCAGGCCTCAAAGGAGATACCATAACAGTGTCCACACAGAACCTGGCTCAGCCCAGGTTGTTCAGTAAATGGTCCTGTTACCAAAATCACAAGTCATGATGATTTCCTGGCTGCCTGTTCCTTGTCTCCAGGCTCAGGTAAGGAGCCTGTTTTTCACAGACTTGGGGCTTCCTGGGGCTGGAAGGCGCTGAACCCAGCCCAGGGCTTTGCAGGCAGGAAACCAAAGTTTCTAAGAGGGCTAGGGGGCTGGAATGAAGACGTGCTTCACCTCAGGGGCCCTGCAACAACAGGACAAGCCCAGCACCTCCCCAGAAAACTCGGAAGACCTGAGGCCTGGCATGAAGCCAGGGCAAGAGGCCTCTCCAAGAAGATGCTGGCTTGGTGCCAAGGCACTGCCTGAAGCTCCTGCTCGCACAACACCATGAGGCCCAGGCGGAGGGGAGGAGGGGTGGCCAGGAGCCCTCGGCTAGAGGAACCTGCCCAAAGAGGTTGGCATGACCTAGGTACACAGCCACCTTCTGTGCCCTGCGGTTTCTGCATACCTAGGAGATTATGAAGTCAGCATACTGCCTTCCACAGCTGTACCCATACAAACCCCAACAGGGTGCCACCAAACCTCCCACCAGAGGTGCTGCCCTGGTCACCTGTTGGCTCTCCCGGCCTCACACTAATGCTGACAACACAATGTTTGCTATAGGCACGGGGGTGCGCATCTGCAACCCCAGCTACTCAGGAGGCTGAGGTAGGAAGATTGTCAGTTCAAGGCCAGCCTGGGCAACATGGTGAGACCCCATTTCAAAAAGAAAATTCTCATGCTAGTGAAAGCAAAATAAAGCAGAGCACAAAAGTGCCTGCAGGTTTAGGCCACAACTCCTGCCTCCAAGGACTGAGAGGCAATCCTCACGTAAAAGGTTGTCCTACTAAAATGTAGAATAGATACTGGGAAATGAGAAGAAAACATTGGGAAATTGGGAAATGGGAAGAAATGAGAAGGGGAACAAGGAAAGGAGGGAAGGGGAAGGAAAGAAGGGAAAAGAAAAAAGAATAGAAGAAAAAATGGAAATAAAGCTTTTGCAAGCTTTTGTAAGGAGTGCAAGGGGGATAGAAGGGAGGAGAGGGGAAAGGGAAAACAAGAATCCAGATACACAGCGCACAGGTACAAATTCCCTGTGATGAATGTTAGCATTATATATATCTAAAATGCACCAATAAAAATAACAAAGGGCTGGCCTAGGTTTCCCTAAAAGCCCCTCAAGCTGGAGGCTCTTCTGCCTCCACCCTAGCTTTACCTGGACCTCAGAGGCCTCATGGAGAGGGAACAGGTTAGTTACTGAGCATCGGGATCGGAAAAGGTCTTGATCTTCTCTAATCTAGACCAGTGATGTCCAGTAAGGTGGGCTTCATGTATAATTTTAAATGTTCTAGAAATCTTATTTTAATAGTTATTTTATTGTGGTATTGAGGATTGAAACCAGGGCCTTCATACTGAGCTACAGCTCTCCCCACCCCACCCCCCTTTTTCTTTTACCAGGAATCAAACCCAGGACCTTGTGTTGGCCAGGAAGGCGCTGTGCCACAGAGCTATATTCCTGGCCCCTAGCTCTAGCTCTTTAAAAAAAATTTTTTTTTTCCTTAAAAAAACTTATGGGATAGGGTGAAAATTGCCTGGGCCAGGCTTAAGTTTGTAATCCTCAGCTTTCCAGAACTCTGGGATTACAGGTGTGTAACACCACACCTGGCTATTTTATTTAACTCAATATTATCATTTCAACATGCTGTTGCGACCACATTTCATGCGATCAATGGCACACATGCCTGATGGGCGTGTACTGGACAGTACAGCTCTTCTTCCTATTTTCAGATGAAGATACCCAGTGCGAGTATCTATGTTAAAAAGCACCAGGGCAGAAAGGGAAACCCCATACTCCGTCCCTATAGCTAGGATCATTAGCCTCCAATTGCATAGCCTTGTCTCACAGGAAAGGGGATTTTTATGATCAATCAGATTCAGAGAGACTGCAACATAAACCTATCTGAAAGAAACAACCCAGAGAGGACTAGGAAGTGTATATACTTGGCATTCCAAGGCTGAGGAACAAAGACAACAGAAAGGAATAGGAGAGAGGTTCTGGGAGACCTCTGGCGTCAAATCCAATTGTTGTTGAGGACCTTGGTTTGTGCCATTCCTGCTTAGGGCCGCCTGGCACACACGGCGTGGGTAAATACTCACTCTCCAACACGGGGTCTGGTGAATTTTCCACCACATCTCCCTGGAGCAACTACCCACAAAAGCTCCTCTTTGCTTTAGAAGCAAGAACAAATCGTGCATTTACCCAGTGCCTCTAGTCTTCTTGCTCTGAGTCGCCATGCCAACACACAGTCATAATTACCAAGGAACGCGTCAATACTGGCAGCATTGACAAAGACACTATATCAGGGCCTGTGAGCTAAGCAAGGTCAGGCTCCTCGTAGCCCCCCAGTTTCCTGCCCACATCCTTTATTCCACTCCAATCCATCTCTTTCCCTTCATTCTTTCTCTCCCACTCAGATGGTCTCTGATTATGTTTTTTCTTCAGAGAAAGGACCTACAGCTCAGTGTATCAAACACTTCGACAGCAATTAGGAAACAGGTCCCTCTTTCAGTCCTGATTTTAACTTGCAAGAAAAGTCACTTTAACATCCAGGCCTCAGGTTTTCTACTGGGAAGGGGGAGAGTATTTTAGACCTTGCTTATTCAGCAAGTGGGTGCCTGCATTTAATTTGCCTTCTGAATTCAGAGCCTGAGAAGTATCATCTAGTCATCGCCAAGACCATCTTTATGAGCCGTACTAGAGGTACCAGAAACTCAGGGAAACAAAAGAAGGTTCAGGTCAGAGAGGCAGTTGGTTCTAACTCCCTGGGAACAGTGAGGCTTGTATGTCCCCCCCAGGAAGAACGAAAATCTCAGAAAAGGAGCCAGGAGCAGCTGAATGGTGGGCTTTATCAGATTATGAAAAGATGAGTGGGATGGATGAGAACTATCAGGCTAAGTGACAAGCATCCTGAGGCCCCCAGTGAGAAACAGGACATGCACCCATTTAAAATGAGAGGTCAGAAAAAGAAGGCAGACAGCCATCACCAGAGCCCTAACACAAGAGTGCCCCAATTTCAGAACACCCAGTGCACCAACATCTGAACTTACAAAGGAGATAAATTGGAGGCTGATGATTAGCATCACAAAATGATTATTCCCTTTGTAAAAGGCTTCACTGCAGGACTGCTTTAAATAGTGCATTTAAACCATGATCTGATTTGCTAAATTCGATTTATACACATCCACTGCCTAAGCCGGCGTGCGGCTGTATTTACATGTCTTCCCTTGGCACGGAGGAGGGGAGAAGCCAGCCATTATTTGGGGCCTTTAATCCTTGTAGACAGTAACTAATCTGGGGAGCTGAACCCTGGTTTTCTTCCACAGCTGGGGCTTTAGCAGCAAACTGGCTGTGGTTCTCCACCCGTTTTGCCTGTGCAGACTACACCCCATCAAAGACAAGTCAGGATTTGGTCAGGAATCCTTGGAGCCCTGGTGGCCATAAGGGCTCCCCACAACAAGCACACTGCTCCCCACATCCAGGGGTGACATCTTCCTGCTACAGATTTCCATAGAATTGGGCCTGTGGCCAGTGTTCCTAAATTTATTTAGCATCTCTGGTCATCACTCCAAGAATTCGAAGGTGTGATTTTGGGGTACATGGAAATTTGCTAATCTTGGCCACATTCTAAGATTTGTACTTTAAGTCATGGGAATCAAACCTGAGTAAGTACAGAAAAGAAGGCAGCTCTTAGCCTAAGGAGGACATGAGAAGGGGCCTGCTAGGTCTCACTGCAGCTCTGCTGGTACCATGGGGACCCTTCCTTCATTCACTTAAAGGTCTCACTGACAACACATTCCCAAAGCTGGTGACCCTTTCCTGTGAGGTCCAGTAATGTGACGGCATATAAGAGTCAGACAACAACCAAAAGGGAAAATACACTACCCAGTTTGCACCATTTGCCAAACAGAGGTTTAGGGAATCTGCTCAGGAATATATCATTCAAAAAAAAAAGTCCTCCCAGAAAACCAAAGTCAATGCCTCCACCCAAAACACTACTCTCACTCAGTACTAGCAGTTCCGACCTCTTCATGCACTGAATATTTTACAGATGCCCACAAGTACTTGGGAGTGGATGTGGTGGCACACAAGACAGGATGCGGGGTCAGTTATAAGGAATTTCAGGTGTGGCTGGAGGGCTCACTAGGTTATGATGAAATGATCTCCCTGTTTAAAAGCCCACTATATCCTGGTCATGGAGACAGGGCCTGGACTGGGAGTCAGGACCCCTGCTCCTTGCTCTTGCTCTACTAGCTAACTTAACAATTGTGGTGTGGGGGCAATCACTCAAGATTCTGGGCCTGGTTCTCCAACTGTGACGTGTGCAAGTGACCTACATAATCACTGGCTTTACATTTTATATAAATATTTTGCAACAGATTTAAAAAAATATTTTGCAGGAAAAAATGTTTACCCCTGTAGAGCCCCAATGAGCTTCCTTTCTGGAGTATTATTATAAACCACCCTGTTTTCATTGATTTGGATACCAGGAAGCTCAGAAGAACCACAAGATTCAATCATAAAATCTATTTTACACCAGGGCTTCCAGCTATAAGGTTGGGAGTGACCAGGAGGGTCCTCATTTATGAGGTAGGAATGTATGGGAATGGGGGATTGAATTCAGGAGAGGCATGATTCTTGTTTGAAAAACCACTACCTGGTTCATCAATCTGTGTTTGTGGGCTGGATTCATGTACAGAGGTTGAGGTTAAGAACCAAGCTCAGTGGACAACCTCAAGTTTACTTCCTTGCTGTGGCAAGTGACAGCCCTGGCACAAAATAGAACTCAAAACTTAACACTGAAGTTTCTCGGGTAGATGTGAGACCCGGCTGAGGGCACCCCTGGGTCCAGTGTGGCATCTAGGCTAACAGTGACTGAGATTAAATTATCCACTCATGCAATGGGCACCCAGGGGCAGACAGCCGAAGCTCTGACCCTTGGGCTGAAGTCTGGAGGATGCAAAGATGATGCTCCTTGGTGCAGGCTCTGCCACCTTCTTCTGAGAGGAGGCCTCCAAGAGGGTCCTTGGCCCAACCACCGCTCACAGGCCTTTGCAACTCACCGGCTCTCTTTGCCTGGGGATAGTACCCAGGCGGCTTCAGCCAGCCTGCCATCTCAGCCTTGCGCTTTCAAGATGAGTAGCAGCAGTAGTGACCAACACACCTAGCGTTCTTTGGGCACAAATGCTCCCGGCAGTGCTCTAACCCTTGGGGTTCCTCACTCCAAACCAGCTATGTGGAGCAGCAGCTCTCCACAGCCTGGCGCCCCGCTGTGTGCGCCCCAGCACAGTGCAGGCAGCCACGATTCACACAGTGGGGACAAGGACCCGGGGCGGATAAGGCTGCAAAGATGCAGGAAGGGAAGGAGGAAGCCCTAGGGGGTCCCCCCCCCACCAGCAGCCAGCATAGGTGGGGACGCGGGCCCAGCCCGGGTTCTGCACCACCGGTTACTTTGCGTCCACACTCTGCCTCCCAGCAGTTCGCCGCGCTCCCGACCTGGCCTCCCAGACTGCAGCGCACCCAGCGTGAGCCGTCCTGTTTGTGCCTGTCCTGTGGCCCGTACTCTGGGGTCTTGCCGCCCTCCTGGCCCTGCTTCGGTCGGTGCTGCACGCACCTCTGGTTCTGAAGGCCGCGCATGGGTCCAGGGAGCCCTGGGTGTAGACAGGCGTGAATGATTCGGAAGGCTCTTGTGCTCAGGCGCACGCCACGCAGCGGCTTCTGTGCCCGGCATGGCACTCCCTTCACCATAGCCCCTGAGCGGAGATGCGCACGCCCAGCCCCTGAGCCACGCAGGCCAGCCCCACTCTGGCTGCGCCATTCTCAGAGGAGGCTCTGGCGATCCACGAGGTCGGCTGCTGGGGATCCCAGAGAGCCTGAGTGTCCAAAAAGCCGCCCCAGAGGCCACAAGCATCAGAACGCACTTGACTTGCCCTGTACTGTGTGCTAACACGCTGTGCTCTGCCTAATTATATCACAAAGCACCAGCCAGCAGGTGTATTATTTGGCGGTACCGGGATTCTCACTGAGCTATACATCCCCACCCCCACCCCGCCCTTTTTTCTTTTCAGACAGTCTAAGTCGCTAAACTGCACAGGCTGGGAACTCCAGCTTGTGATCCTCCTGCCTCAGTCTCCCAGAGTGCTGGGGTTACAGGCGTGTGTCACCACGACTGGCTCACAAAGTGTATTATTAAAGCCATTTCACAAGTGCATGGAGTAGGAGGTGACATTTGGTGTGATGCTGAGGTGTGTGTGTGTGTGGAGGGGAGGTGGGTTGCTGTTTTAGTGATCCAGGTAAAAACACAGCCAGTCTACCAACAGGATCCTGGAATCTCCCAAGGTCTTAACTCCCAGGCCAGCTCTTCCTGATACCGCAAAGCAGAGTGGGAGTACAGGCAGCCAATTCATCGTGCAGCTCTGGTCACTCACCTCTCTGGCAGGCGCTGGAGTCTGGCCTGGGGAAGAGGGAGCCATCCAGACAGACCCTCATGGGGCAGGAGGCCCTTACAGGCAGGAGCTGTAAAACAGAGCTGAGACATCAAGTGCCCCCTTGCCCACCCTATCCATTCGAAGGTACCCTGTGGTCCCGACCCAGCCTAGAGAGGTTGCTGGGGATCTGCACACCTCCAACAAATGCAGGAAATAATCCGGGTGGGGCCAGAGCCTGCATGGGGGCCATAAGGGGAGGACACCAGCAGGAGGGGCCCTCTGCCCCTTCAAAGCTGTAAGTGCCAGTGCTTTTTGGGGAGTTGTCCTGGACCATGCCTAGGACAACCCTGGCTTTTCCTCTATGATGACACTAGAGTCCAGAGACTTGGAACCTGCCAGAGAGAGGATCCTTGGCCATTTTCTGGAAGGGTCAAATGTTACACCAAGCAGGTACACCAAGCATCAAGTCTCCAGGCAGCCCTCTTGGCTCTCAGCCTCCAGCTTCTGTGCTAGGCAAGTCCAACCAGATCCAGCTTCCTCCAAATCTACTGGGATACTTGCACGCCCCCTTTGCCAGCCAGCACAGAACGCTACATCTGTTTCCTCCTATTGGGTGCTTCTTGAGGTCCTGAATCTTTTCTCAGTTTGGTATCAGTGGGGAGGTGGGCAGTGGGTGGGCACTTGGTGTCACTTTGGGCAGCTCTTGGGGCTTTGACTGTATCTAGTGGGTTATCCAGTGTGTGCACTCTCTCTGACATCTGACACGCCCACTGTATGCCAGGCACTTTATTTGTGTATTTTACTTTATTCTCCCATGACCTCTGGAGAGACTCCTACTATTGTCCCCATCTAACTCAGCAGATAGAATGTGACTTTGGTCCCCATTCCACCCAGACAGGTGAATGTGACTTGTGAAGGATGAAGCATGTTGAAGAGCCCAGATTCACAGGATCACAGGTGTGGGTGCCTCTCCTTGTGGAATTTAGAATGTGACTTTATACTATTTTATTTTTTTGGTACCAGGAATTGAACTCAAGACCTTGCATTTGCCAAGCAAGCACTTATGCTGGTGAGCTAAATCCCTGGCCCTAGAATGTGACTTTATTAACCTAGTCCTGGATGCCCCGGTCTTCTACCCTAGCGCTGCAAGTCAGGGACTGCACTTCTAGGGTGGGAAAGATACCAGGGAGCCCTTCCCGCTGAATTCCTCAGGACTAGGGAATGAATCTCTGTAACCTTTCCCAGCTCCACCCCTCTGTAGGTCTAGGCCCTGGAGGGAGCCCAGATACGGTAACAGTCCACTACTGATTTTTAAAATCCTAGCCTACACAGTCAAAGAAATGGGTGACCTGCATTATTAGCAGGATAATCCAAACAGGAGAGAATAAGATGCAACTGCAGCAAAGCTTGATATTTTTACACACAGCCCTAGGGAAGAACCAAAGGGGTTCAAGAGCTAAAAAGAGCATTCAAAGAAAGGCTCTTCTCTCAACCACCCTGTGTATTTAAGCCAGAAGCCCAGCTCTCCCAAACTCCATTCTGAGGAGTAAATGACGTTATTGTACCTTTTCTTCAATGAAATCTCTGTGAAAGACAACCTCCATTTAAAAAATGAAAAAGATGTTATTGGACTTGATGTGAAATGAATTTTTTTAATAAGTGCAAACAAATATATATACTTTAAGAAAGTGGGCCAGGGACACCACTGCCACCCTCAGCTGCCTGGGACAGCAAACACACCAGCTTTGGGGTAGGATGGGCAATAAGAGCAGGGACCGAGGCCAGAAAGTAGAGGAGACTGGTATTTTACAAAAGCAGTCGCAGGTCCCCAAACTGCCATCCAACTTGCCATCAAACGCCACCCCATACAAGAGAGAAGGCCCAAGAAATGTCTCCCTGTGCATTTCCATGTCACAAAGAACTGGGGTTCGACCAGAGATGCAGGAGAGCAGTTAGGCTCACGACACCCCTAACTCATGGGGGGAATAAAACCTAGGTTGCTGGTTGGAGGTGGGTGGAGAGGCTGACCTTAGAGGGGCTCCATTGCCACAGAGGAGGCTGAGAGGAAGTTCTAATTAGCACAAGCTGGTATCTTCCATTAATAGCTCTCCATTACTTTTGGATGCCACTTTAGGCAGCCAAGTTCGAAGGTATGAGGCTCACCTGTCCCTGGCTCATTAACAGACAAGTGAGAACCGGGCTCTCCTGCAGGAAGACTAGACCCACCCACGAACCTCCCCCAAATCTAATTCCAGCTTTGACTCGGCCATCTGGGGCAGTGTGTGTGGGGGTATTTAAACCAAGTCCAATGATCCTGGATACACACTCAACCAGGCCTTGGAGGACAGTGTTCCCTCCAGACTTGAATTCTTTTTTTTAAAGTGCTGGCATTTCCATTTCTATGCAACTCTAGAAAGGAACGAGTAAACTACAGACAGGAGACATCGGAAGTGGGATGCAGGTAAGGATTGGCTAGGAAGAGGCAGGAGAGAAGTTTCAAGGGTCAGGGAAATGCTATCATGGAGATTGGTTACATGGGTGTAAATGTATTTGTTAGAATCCACGGAGCTCTATTCCTTTGGCCTATTACAAGCTGAAAGTTATACCCCTAGGAATACTGCATATACATATAGGTTTATATACGTGCGTCTGTAGAACACATCCACACAGACAAAGGTCTCAGCTGCTGACTGATCTCTCTATAGTCTGTGATCTCCTTGATGTGAAGGTTCACACCCTTTTCAAGGATCACAGTGGAAAAGAGGCCAGAGCAGATGGGGAGACGGAGCTGTGCCCATCTCAAAACACAGGGCCTTGGCTGGCCCGAGTGGAGAGGAGGAATGTCTGAATTGAATCAATTAGCTGCAGAAAACTTCAGAAAAGAAGTGAGGCCCTTCATAAAAACAAAGCCCACTCCTTAATCCCCAAAGGCAATCCTCTCCCCCATTCCTATTCCTAGGGCCATTCCTCCGTAAACAAAGAAACCCCTCCTTCCACATCCACACTTCAATATTCATTATGAGCTGACATTTGAGGCGCATTCCAGCCTCCCAGAGTACCCTAATGACTGGGAACCCTAGGGCACAGGACGGAGGGGTTTTCCTCTCTTTCTCCTTTCTCTCTGCACCTCGGCAGCCTGTTCTTTCTTTCCTCCTCTTTTCCCTTTCTTCTTTTCTTCAAATTAGTGAATAAGCAAACACATACCAAGCAAATCAAAGATATCACTAACTCTACTTTGTTCATTTATTTTGACAAGTGCAGTTTAATTTTAATTATTTATGATAATACTTCATAGTAGATGAGTAAAAGTGCCAGGGTATATTTGGTAACATTAATGAAGTCTGCCTAATAGAACCGTCAGCACCCAGCCTAGAGAGCTACCTGCTGAAGGTGGGGTGAGACCACTGGTCTGTGATAAGGTTTTTAATTTTTTGTGGGGGCTGGAAGGGGAGAACTTAATGGGTTTGAGGATTAGTGGAGGGAAAATTAACCTGATTCGAGAGAAGAGGCAAATACGTAAGCCCATAATCATGTGTGATGTGGTCTGTGTGTATTTAAACACCGAGAGAGAGCACACTTGGCGATAAGGAGGCCCAGGCGTGCACACATGCCACATGCATATTTACACATGAATCTCAAATGTGCACATCAGCAGAGGCCCAAAGAAATTAGGCTCTGGGCAATTAAAAACTGAAATAAAAAGAGAAAATGGAATACACAGAGTTCTCTATCTCTTCAAACTACCTTTCTCCTCAAGTAAGCAAACACAAGGAGAAATTTGGAAGATAATGAAAAGGTAGGCCACTCCTCCAGCTGGTGATTACAGAAGAATGTTCTCCTCAACACACAATGAACCATGAAAAACAGATCTCCTCTGCACCAGGTCATTTTAAATAGGTTGGGATTGGGTGTAGCTCAATGGTAAAGCAAAGGCTTGCCTAAGATTCCTGCAACAGGCCCTGGGTTCAGTCCTCAACACCACAAAAATAAATAAGCATGGCTGTTTTTTGCAACCTCCACCCTGAGAGCTAAAGTAAGTATATGATTCTGTGTGTAGGCTACACACACAGAGAATGAATATGTTGTATCTATATCTGTGCAATCACTGGGTAAAACAAACAAATAGGTATCTGGTATACCTCAAGATCCAAGCTGTAAAGCATTTACATTAAAATGATCTACAGTTAAAATTATTTTAAGTCATAACAAAATTAATACTTGAGAATATAAAAAACATTCGACTCTTTATTAAAAAAAAAAAAAGGTACCAAGAGCTTCCTGTTTGTCAACTCTACTGCCATCTGCCCACACCCAGGACAGGTTAAGGATACTTTAGGAGATAGAGGTGAGACACTCCCTGCCTCAGGGCCAGGCAAGGATTCTCTCAAACGTGAAAGGTCTAGGTTTGGTCTATCTCCTGGGGCTAGAACCCTGAACTTTGCCCTTCTAGTTTATTTTACGGATGACCCCAGCAGAGAAGCTAGTTCCTCTCCTCAACTAAGGGACTCCAAAGGTTAAGAGGAGGGCTCCTTTCTTGGCACCCTGTGTGTGAGGTTACTAACGAGGCTCCAAAACTAGTCCCTCACCAAACTTGGGTGTCCCCCGAGGTATGTCATAACTCTTTCCCTTCTGAGCAGAGGGGTATCTTGGTCTTCCCTTCTGAGCAGAGGGGTATCTTGGTCAGGGGTCCAAAGCACCTGGCCCCTAGCTTTCCTTTGTGCCTGGCCCTGTGCTCTTCCATCCCTGCTCCTTAAAGCCGTGGTCTGGCTCTGGCGTGGGAAAGGCAGCTTAGAGCTTTTCACAAATCCAGTATCCCCTTGAACCAAAACCAATTAGCCTGGCCCAAGGTCCTGTCATTGAGGCCCTGGCCCTCTTTTCAAACCCCTGCGGCTCAATTGCGGTGAGGGGCTGGCCAGTGAATGCGGGGACCACTTAAAGTGGTGCTTAAGCCAGACCAGGCTGGAAGGAAGGAGTCAGCGCTCTAGGCGCTGCAGCGCCCATTCTCGGCACCGCTGACCAAGGTTTTGTTTCAGCCACAGCCCCCACCCTGGCTCTGTTTTGAGCAGCTCTCCCCTCCTCTCAGATTCCTAGCTGTGTGGAGAAATGAAAAGCTGGCTCTAGGAAGCTGGGAGACACCCAAACTTGGCTGCTCTTGATAGAAAGGGCATCCCCAGGTTTTGAGTCTTGCCTCCAAAGGTCTTGCCCTCCATCTAAAGGAGAAGAGGGCTAACAATGATAGACCACCCACTGTATACTCAGGGCTTGCCATGGATGGGTCTGCACAGCTGCCCATTCTCTGGATGAAAAAACTAAGACTGGGAGATGTGACGGCCCAAATCACAAGACTTAGCCATAGGCAGTTTGGGGGAAGACGGGGTGGGGGGGGGACCTCCTGAACACCACTCTCTTAGGAACAAAGAGAGAAAAAGGAGAGAAATAGACCAAGATGGACCTCTGGACCGTGATGAGAAAGACCAAGGCAAGTTCTTCCTCCGGAGATGGAAAATTCATGGAAAAGCAGCTCCAGGAGGAGCCCAGCTCCCTGCCGAAGCCCTGGCCATACCAGCTCCTCTCCTGCACTTCTCCTGCACTGGACTCAGCTGAGTGACTCTAGGCAAAATGCGGAGGGTGTGAGAACGAGGTGTCTCACGAGCCTGCCTTCAGGCCCCCAAACTCACACCTTTCCCCACCTTCCCTTCACACCATTCCAGGTGGAGTGAAGACTCACCCCCTATGATGGGTAGCACTGCCAGGGTGCCCCGGTCGTCACCATGGTGACGCGCATCCCACCCTAGGCCAGAACTGATTGGTCACTTATCTAGGCTGGGGGCGGTGCGGGGCGGTGGAGGTTTAAGTTAGAGTGGGGTAGGTAATGGAGATTCTCTCCTGAGACACCCCACCCTCAGGTGCACGGGAGAAGCCCACGGGGCAGAGGAAGGATATTAAAATGGCGCCGCGGCCTCCACAGGGCTGCGGCTCAGGGCGCGCACACCCAGGTTGGAGAAATCTCTATGGTTTTCTTGGCCACCTCAACAAAGCCTGGAGAGTGCAAAATCCCCCCCAGGCTGCCCCGGGGCTCCAGGCCTGTCCTGGCTCTGGGCATAGCAGGGCACCAGGGTGAGCGGGGAAGCAGTGGAAGAGCCCTGGGCCACAGGCCGGAGGGCGTGGTGGGCCTTTCGGGTCCAGACGGGCGGGGCGGCCGCGCCTCTAATCCCGCTGCGTGTGGGAGCGGCAGGATCAGGGAATTAACGCTGTAACTTCGGATTAGTGACGCTCGCTAAATGAGCGCCTAATTCCGACCCTTCATGCTTTTCAGCATCACGGTTGGGTCCCGGGAGGCCTCCTGGCCTGGCTCCCTCTACACTCTCCTTGCATTTCCCGGAGGTCCAACTGCGGCCCAAGAGAACTCTCCCGCCAGGAGGGATCAGGCCTCGGGTCGCACCGCAGCCTTCTCCACAAGCAGGCACACATCTGTCTTAAGGCTTTTGGGGCTGGGATTTTGTGGGTCAGGGAGAAAGATGCTTCATCCATCGCGGTGGCTACCCTGACTTCTGTCTTGCCAGAGGCCTGCCATTCAACCTGTGGTGAGTCACTAGGTCTTTTTGTGTGCAGTATTTCTAGGAGTAAACTGAAAGGAGTTGGATGAGGAGCATCTCTGAGATTCCAACCAATTTCATCTTCCAAACTGTAGATCCCCAAAGCCTTCTTGGATGGAGGGAGTAGTGTAAACTGGAGATATAAGTGGAGTTCAAATTTGGGGATCAGTGGCCAGAGGAGGTTTAGAGCAGAAAACAGAAAGGAGGCAGAAAAGGCTGAGGAGGTCCCAGGCCCCGCCAGCCCCTTCAGGCCCAGGTGAACCAGAGAGGTTGATGAATGAGGCACCAATTTTTGAGCCTGTGCCTTGGACTTCAAGTACCAAGGAATTTAAACATGGCTCTATTAGGGGCGCATATTCATACTGTGCATCTAAAATGGGCAAGTGTTGAAGATCAGAATTTGATATATTTCCCCTTTCCTGTTACTCCCCATCTTTTCTTTACAAAAAGGTGGTTTGCATCAGCAGATTTTCGTAGAAAGCGGAAAAACTGCCGAATTCTCCCTGGCTCAGACTCCTCTTCCATCAAACCCGCTGGACCCTGGGTTTGGGCCTCCCCAGATGGCATAAGAGAACCTGGTGTTTAAAAACAGCACTCATATGAACTGGGTAGACACAGCTGTGAGGCTGCAGAGCCACTCAGCTCCTGAAGGATTGGTTTTGGCAAAGGAGTGACGGTGAGGAGGAAAAAATCTAAGTCCTGGGGTCCAGGTTCTGCCCAAGCCTCATCCTGGCCACGGACAGATGGAGGCAGGGAGCACTGGACACACAGGCGGGAAGTGCTGCTCCGGTTTCCACCGAAATGAGGTCATCATTGGAGCATAGGCTCCCAGGTAGCTGGGAAAGGAAAGCAGGCCCACAGGAAGTGGGCCTGGGCCTCATGGGTCCCAAAACACACCGAGCACCCTTCATCCACCTCTAGCCAGGAAAAAGAGGTTGACCTTTCAACATAGGGGAGGAGATATGACAGGATTCATGAAAATCTACCCTGTGATAATCTCTGAGGATGAGAGCTGGCAACCAAGGTAACAAAACAAGAGACTTCCCCTGCCTGATCTTTTGTTTGTTTTGTTTTTATTTAATTTTATTGCCAATCACTAGCACATACCCATGTTTCAAAATCAGAAAGGAAATGCAGTGAAAGGTCTCTCTTCACCCTCTGCCTTGGCCAAACCATTCCCTCCCCACAGTTGATGGGTTTCCCTTTTGTTACCATTTGAATTTTCGCCTTTTATACACATAACCTTTTTTTCCAAAATAATTTTGTTAAACAGACCAAAAAGGGGAGGGAGATTTGATGGAGCGAAGACAGAAAAAGGTTTCAATGATTACAAGGGAACTGGGCAGGAGAGGGGAGAAGACCAACCTTATGAACTCAGTGAGCCAAGGTGCCAAGGTGCAGCAAAGGTGAGCTAGGGTCCAGCTTTGCACTTCCCAGCTGTGTGACCCTGGAAGGGTCACGTCCTACCTGATGGCCTGTGTCCTCTTGTGTGTGAGGGACAGGGAATGAGGTCAGGTCTGGGTGGTGGCTCAAATGCCTTCCAGCCTTTCTAACATAGCACCCACACACTCCTCTAACCCAGAGAGCCCCAAGCCATCAGAGTCCAAGCTGCAGCCAGCTTCATGGATCTCTGACCACTAAAGGGAGAGGCTGGGAGGCTTCTCAAGCTGTGGGAGCACCAAGCTTCAGGACCAGTCAAGTGAGGGAGGGAAGGGAGTGTCAGGGATGAGAATTCGAGGGAAGTGAGTGTCAGGGAGAGTGACCCAAAAGCAGCTAAGAGCCTCAAAAGGGATCCTAGCACTGTGTGACAAGGAGACCCCTGTGCCAAGAGCAGCGGCACACCCCGCTCCCCGCACCCAGCTAAGAGGGGTTGGGAGCCTGACTGGCCGGTGTGCAGCATTGGGTTGCCATGGGAACGGAATTCAGATTTCCCCCAATTGCTTTTTTATTTGCTAGACATTGTAATACATCTTATGTTGCCACCACTTGGGGCGGGGAGGAGGGGAGCTATGGAGAGCTTGCCTGCACCTTGGTCACTTGGGGAAGTTGGGGAGGTGTCTGAGGGAGCGGCCTGGCCAAAGCTGGCCAAGAGGTATGGAAGGACTGGGCTATGGCCCTCTCACCCACCCACCAGCGCTTGGTTTGTATGCAGGGCAAGGCAAGGCCGGTCGGTCAGGGAGGGAGGCCCTCGCCTCGGCCTCTTGCCATTGAGCACACTCCCCGCCAGTTCTGCTCCGCTTCACGCTGCACACAGACCCCCCAACTGCACACAAAGGCAGCTGCCACAGCCGGTGAAAAGTGATCAAATTATCAAGAACTTGACCTCACCGAGGGGCGAAGCTCCAGCAAGCCCCCATCCGTATGCTAATGGCGCTCAGGGGCTGACTCGTCGAATAATTCGATAAAGGCCGCATTGTTAGCGGCAGGGCAGCCCCCTGCCCACTCCTTCACTCCCCCACTCCACCCCCTACCGGCCGCTGTCTCTCTCTCATCGCATTTGCATCCCAAAATCCCCGTTCACAGCTCCGGGCGCGGATTGTTCCAGCCTGATTTATGGGGTGAAGGCGAAGACTGGCGCCTTCCCCGCCAGCGACCCTTCTGCAACCCCATCCCCCTCCCCGTCCCCGGCCCACTCCACTTTGGGGTTCCCGCTCCGGCGCTGGGGGATGGGGTGGGGGCGGGGAAAGAGGACGAATGGGGCAAAGTCGGCGAGCTCCTCTGGGGTACGAAAGTGTCCCCGGAGAGCCGGTGTAGGATACCTGGTCCAGGCGCGGCCGCTCCGTCGGGCTGGTGTCTGCTGGCCCGGCGCGGGTTCCTCTTGGCTTCTCTGGCTTCTCTGGCTCGTGCGGGCCGGGCCGGCCGGCCAGGAGGTCGATCGCACGCAGAAGTTGTGAGAGTCATTTCTACTTTCGGTTATCTAGCTTTATGACGGCTCTGTGGCACTCATACAGCTAGATAACCAAAGAGAGAAACGGGCCTCCCTTTGCCGCCGCCGCCGCGGCCGCCGCGCTGTGGGCCCCACGTGCCGCTGCCAGCTGGGCGCGGGGCCCTGAGCGGGCGCAGCTCCCGGAGCCCGGGACGCACGCGGAGCGCCAGAGGGGACGGGCGGACGGACACACGGACACGCTGACTCCCACGAGCGAGGCCGGCAACCCGCGCCCGGTCCCTTCCTCCCTTTCCCTCCCAGCGTGCTCCTCCCCGGCTCTCTCAACAGTCCGCCCGCAGCCCGCGCCGACGGCGTCCCGGGGCGCACGGAGGGCACCGCGCGGCGCGCTTCGGCAGCCCCGGGCGCCCTGGCCGCCCCCTGCGCACTGGACCGCCAGCCCTTCTCTCGCAGGCTAATCGCCCCGCGGGGAAGTGACGTCAGGCTAGGGGTCGGCCAATCACAGGCTCCCATTCAAATCCCAGCCCCCTTCCCGCGCTCGGCACCACCCAGCCTTACAATGGCCTCGGCGTTCACGGCTTCCTCGCCCCGAGGGCAGAGGAGCGCCCCCTCTGCTCTCCGAAGCATTAGGGCTTCGTCTCTGAGTGCGCACTGCCTGGCCTTTCTCCTGAACTCCTCTTCCTTTCCCCAAGGCCTGGGCAGAGGGGCAGCCACCGAGGATCGTCAACGGGGGAGTCAAAGGCACTCAGGTGAAGAGGCTGGGGGCGCACAGCGCGAGGCGTGGTCGCTCCAGGACAGCCAAGTGCGCGGTTAGGAAGTGGACAGCTTTCAGAACCATTTTACCTTTAACCTCTCTTCCTCTCCCCTTGCCTAGCACTTTGCAGTGGATTCAGGCCGAGCGGCAGAGACCGGGATTAGGGAAAGAATTACGCGTCCTGCTGTGTGGGGGTCAGCGTCCCACAAACAGCGCCTCACTTGCAAAGATGCTTGCTTGGGCCGTGCTCCACTCTGGCTAAGCCCTGGTCCTGGCCCTGGGTACCAGGCCACTCGGTCCCTCTTCTCCCTTAATTCCTAGGTGCATCTAAGGGTATGCAATCGATTTTGTCTGGAGGCTTAGAGGTGTCCTAGGTCAGAACTCGGTTCCTGGTTAAATTCCTATTCCAAGGAAAAGAAAGCACAAAGCATGTATCTGCCCCTCTCTCCCCTTCAGCGTACACCTGGCCCACACACTCCAAGGGGCAACAACAAGGCAAAAGGACTGGATCTCCCAGAGCCACCCTAGAACAGAGCCTGGCAGCAGCACTGGTGGCCTCCCGGCAGTCTTCCAAATGGGAGTGGGCACTGGGTTCCCCTTTTGGCTCACTTCAGCACCACACCCTTCTTCCTTGCTGCCGTGCCAGCCCTCCTGCTTGGACCCTGATTCACCTCATCTCCACCTTCCAGCCATCCCTAGGGGCAAAGGGTTAGATATGAAAACAGCACCATCCTTGCTCTCAGAAAAACCTTCTGTCCAAGAGCTAGGGCGACCACCCAAAGTGGAATAGGCTGGTGGGTTCCCAGGTTCCTGTGGTCATTATAGAGTCCCAGAGTTGCTGCTTCTGCAGCATTCCCGGGAGCAACCAAGGCTGGGGCAGATGTACTCATACTTATCCATTTTAGAGGGGCTGGGCATGCTGGGCACCTTGGCCAGACAAACCCCTGCAGGACAAGTTCCAAAGGAGAGGCTCGAAGCAGGGTGGGGTGGTTGTTTGAAAAGGACCTCAAGATTTTTCCACACACTACATTCTCCTGTATTTTCTAAAAATGACATCAAACATTTCTTCCTGTACTGCTTACCTCTAATCTGTTCTCTGTTCATCCTGACCCTAAATGTAAGGGAGGCTGCACCCTATCTCTCACCCCTCACTTCGCCCCAGCCAGCGGTATGGTTAAACTGCCATAGCATTTTTGTGCCTCCCCTCCAAATCTCATTTCGAAGTCACATCCCTTTTTCCAGGAGGTGAGCAAGGGTCAGACCGTGCTGGAACAGCAGAGAAACTGAGAGGCCCACCAGCCACAGGGCTCAGGAAGGAACTGCCCGAATTTGGGCCTGAGACAGTTAATTCAGAAGGATTTCCGTAATTGGGAGGTGCCCGGTGCTTCCCCTTCTCCTGTAGCTCCAGGAATCCACACCGTCTTCCCTCCTAGATGTGGTGTCTCTATGTGGGCGGCCTCCTGAGCCCTAGTCCTTCTGGGCCAACCCAGGGTGGGGAGGATGGGGCGGCAGCGGTGGGGGAGGGGTGCTGTGCAGTTCACCTGAGAGGGAAGGCAGGGACAGGGGGAGCAGAGCGGGGAAAAGACAGGAGGGAATAAGCCCCCTTGGAGTGTGATTTAAACTGGATGCCACACAAAATGGCTCCTCGGCAAGGCGCACGGTAACAGTACAGTACGGGAGACCCAGCCTGCGAGCCCAGGGCTGGCTGGGGCCCTGAGAGAAAGATGAAAAACTCCTTTTGGATTCAGTTCAGATGCAGGTGGCCACTGTCACCAGATCCACCTCTCTCCTGCCTTTTTGGGAAACAAGTCCCTTAGTGGGGAGCAGGACAGCTAGGGAGAGGCTCCCACAGCCTGCTAGGTGGGACCTCGCCTGGATCACTGAACCCTCCAACTCTGTCTTCTGGCACCACATGTACGGGGATCCCCCACTCTCAGGAAGAAGGCTGCAGTGACAATAGGACTCAGGGCCAGAGGGTGCTGTTGGGAGTAGCCATTTGTTCTGGTGGCTCAGGGAAGCTGGATGGCTGTGGACCCACAACTAGTGGTCAATACCCATACACAGGGCCTGGGATGCCATCCAGTCTGACAGCAGCAGACACACATTGTGTGGGGCTGCGATGCCAGCTGAACGTCAGGCTGCTGGGCAGGCAAAGCCCAGGCAGGGAGAAGCTGACCAGCTTTGGCTCTGGTCTGCTCCTCATCTGTACTCATACTGGGTCTGAGTACTGTGTGTTTCTTCCCAGACCGAGCCCTTGACCTTGGCCCACATCCCCAGCCAAGTTTCTAAGTCCCAGGAGAGCAGGAATTATTAGGTCTCGTTGGCCACTGGGTGACCAGGCCAGCGCCCAAGTGGCTGTGGCTAGGCCCTGGCCATGGTGCTGAGAGTGGCCCACCAGTCCTCTGTGTGAGGTTCCACTTGCCCCTATCTACTCTATTTCCTTGCTAAAGTCCCCACTTGAGCTCCAAGGGTTCCTGCAGCCACCAGGAGAAGCCAGCAGGCAGCCCTGGTGACTAGGCTCCTCTGCCAAAGGACCTCCATCTTCCCATATTTCATACTCAAACCTCCACTAAGAAACAGAGAGCTCTTTGGCTGGGAATACCCTCTCCCATGTCAGGAGCTGCAGAAATGCCCATTTGTTTGACAACTGCTTGTGTGCCCTGCAGCCTTTTGATGCTGGAAATCTGCACAACTCTCCCTTGCACACTTGGCCCACATACTGCAGCTGCCAGCTCAGGCTAGTAACTGTTACCTCACCTGTGTGTGTACTTGTGCACACAAGTGCCATGTGCTCCTGTGCCCACTGCCTATAGTGGCCCTTGAACACCCAGCTGACCTTGCCTCAAGTGTCCATTTCTTAACAGTAGTTACACAGCTCAGTGCAGAGGTCCTGACAATTCACAGAAGTGGGCCTCCCTTTTCAGGATCTAGCTAGTTAAGTGATTAGGTGGCAGGAGAGGGGCGCAGCCCAGACCCTAGATAACAGCTCTATGCAGACACCTTCATCCTGCAATTAGGGTTGCCCTGCTTCAGACACTGGGAGCCTGAGCTCAGTGGAGAAGCAGCTCCATGGTCTGCCATTTGGCCTTGAACTAGTGCTCCTTTCCTGAGCCCTTTGGATTTTAATAAGGGGGCTAGATACAGCCACAACCAGGCTGTGCAGGGTGTCCTTTTTCTCCTTGCCTCCCTTGCTCCATTAGGCCCAAGCTTTGATTAAGCTGATCTTTCTATTGTCTGGAGGCTGGGAGGACCCACAGCTGAGCAACCCAGCGTTGGGCTGGTTTGAGGGAAACTGCTCCCTGCACCCAGAGGGACTGAGAGAGACCTCCACACCCACCTTCCTCTGCAGGTGGCTGGTTGGGCAATAGGGCCTTCCCTGGCATCCACATCCAGCCTCTCTCTTCTCAGCAGTTGAGGTGTAGGCAGCCAGGGTGTGGGCTCCAGGGAGGCCTAGGCTGAACAGAAACCTAGAAATACCTCTTCTGAGAAGGCCTGGGCAAAGCAGGACCCTTCCCCTGGGGTCTCCAGCAGTCAGTGTGGCTCAAAGGGGGCTCTGGAGGTGAACCCAGTATGACACACCCGTCTTGGTGCCTGCTAGCCTACCCTCTGGTCTCTGCCCCTTGACTGAAAGCCAGACCCTTTAAATTCTCTGTTCTATGGCTTAATTCTCCAGCTTCTCCAGAATATGGGGCTCAGAAAGGGTCTCCCCTTCAGGCCCAGTGCTTGTATCTCTCTCCAGCTCAGAGAGAGTATTTCTGGATCATAATACTTTTTCTGCGATGTGACCTAAGCCTCTCCCTGTTCTGCTTCCTCCCAGTCAGCTGGGGCCGGCGTAGACCACTCCTTGGCCTTCTCTGAGAGACACCCCTCCCCAGTCTCAGCCTCTTAGCTCGGGTCACTCAGCTCAAAGCAGGCCAGGCTGGAGGAGGCTGCAGTCACCCACTGACCGATCCAAAAGGCCTGTTCTGGAGCAAGAGTGGGGATCAGAACAGAAAGGATTTCTCAATAACTTCTCATGGTGGGGGGGGCAGAATGCATCATAAATCTTGTCTAGAGTGGGTTCTGTGTGTTGTATTTTTGTCTCCAGGAAGCCACTTTCTAGGTTATTTTGTCTGGGGAGGGAATGGGAGGAAGAAAAGAGAAAGGAGAGAGCCAGGGGTAAGGACCAGGAAAGGCCAAGGACTCCCCAGGACCCTCGCTTCGGAAATATTCCTTTTTCCTCCAAATCTTCCTGCAGGTCACAACTTCCATCCACCCGACACACTTGCCCTGCCTGCACACCCCAAGTCCTCACCTCTCACGGCTTTCCACTGTCCCACGACCTTTGACCTTGGTCTTGCAGGGTTTGTGGAGGAGGAATGACTGAGCCTTGGCTCCCACCCGCAGTCAGAGCGCACCCCTCATCCCGCATGGCAAGCGAGGGAAGCACTGAGCCTCGGGACCTGCCCATGGGGGCGCGCAGGCGGTCCCCTCGCCCAGTCCACCCCAGCTCCCTGCCGCTGCCCTAGCCCAGGCCCCACCCTGACACCCCCACCCTACCCCCCACCCCCACCCCCGGCCTCGCCGAGGTGCAGCAGCGGGTAGTGGCACTTACGGATCCGGAAGGGGACCGGGGTCCCACGAGGCGACGGCGGGGGTGGGGCGGCTGCAGTGACGGCGGCTCCGCGGTCCCCGATCAGGCGAGTCCCCGGGCTCAGGCCCAGCTCCGGTCGCCCTCCAGGCGCCCCAGCCCGTGCGGGCGCATGGCCGAGAGTGCGGGAGGCGGGCGCGGCAGCGGGGGCGCGAGGGCTCCCGGCCGCGCGCGGCTTCTCGGGGCTCTGAGCGGCTCCCAGCGCCGCCTGCTCGGGCGGGCACGGCCCGCAGTGACGTCAGCGCGGCTCCCCCCGCCCCCTCCCTTCACCCCGACCAGTGCGGAATGTAGGGGGCGGAGGCTGCCGCCCGGGGCGCCCGGAGCTGCGCCCCGGGCCTCTCCACTCCCGCCCGCCGGCCTCCCAGCCTTTTCCGGGGAGTCGCGGCGCCATCCGCCCACACCTCACGCCCCTCGCCGCGAGGTCTCCCAGAGCCAACGACCCGGAGGTGGCGGCGAACAGCGCGTTGGGAGCCTCGCCGGCGGCTGCAGGCTCAGGGACCCCGGCTGCTTTGGGAAGAATGGAGGACGCAGAGGCCGGGGTGGGGGTGCGATTAGCTCTGGGTGCAAAGTGGGCGCCTCCCCCACCCCCGAGGCTGAGGGTGTCCACGGTGGCTTGGCCGGTCCTGGGGTCCCCACGTGAGCTAGGCAGGGATCTCTTAGAAACGTGTCTCTTTCGGGGTTGGGGGTGCCTTCTAGGTGGATCTCGCTTCCCTAAGACCCGGAGCCTTGTCCCATCCCCACGCCGGGGGTGCGCCTGAACTCCCGGGACTGCGGACTGCCCCGCGCCGCTGTCCAAATGCTGAAACCGGGCTCCCCCGGGGCGCGCTCCCGACTCCCGGCCACCCGCTGCTTGGCGCCAGTGGCAGCGGCCGGCGAGGCGTCCCGGGACCCATGGCGCGGAGCCCCTACAAACTTCAGTGCGCCAAGATGACGTCCAGAAGCTCCAGGAGGGGGGAGGTAGGCGGTCAGAGACCGCCGTGAGGCGAGAGGGCGGACGAGCGGAGCGACGGCTACCCTGAAACCACCGTCTTCTCCACGCGCCCGGGTGGGTCTCCCCAGTCCCCTCGTCTGTGACAGTTTCTCCCACCGTCACGGCAGGGGAGGTCCCTCCGGCTGAACTTGTCAGCGGGTCTCACCGTCTATCAAGAGCCAGCCAGGCAGGCCAAGTTCATGAGCAACCGCAGTTAACCCCTTGCAAACAGAGTGCCTCAAAGGAGGGTCAGGGAGCGCGCTCTCCAGATCCCAGGGCACCGCCTCCCGGGGGCGGCGGCTGCAGCAGCTCCTGTCTTTCCCCCCTCTTCCTCTCCTAGCTGTGCTGTTGTTTTATTTACTTCTTTTGGTTTTCACTCTTTATCTCCTCCTCTTGTGAGTTAACTGGCTACCAGGAGAACTTTCTAAACGTCCTCTTTTCTCCCTCGTTTTGTGACTGTGCTCATTGCGGAAAAAATATAAAGTTCAGAAAAATATGATAAAATAATTGGCCTTAATTTCTACACCTAGAGGCCTGACCTTAAATTTTTAAAAAAGAATATTCTCATTAGGAGAATCTAGATTGCTTTTTCTGTGGAGTGGGGGAAGGACCGAGAGAGGGGGAGAGAGAGAGAGAGAGAGGAGAGAGGAGAGAGGAGAGAAGAGAAACACACACAGAGAGGTACTTTATTTGCTAGAATGGGGAAGGAAAAAACAAAAACGAGCTCTGAGAAAAACATTAAGGATTCAGAATAGGCGACCTGTTCCAGAGTCTTTCTAGGGGGGTCTTGGAGAGACTCGTTCGATGGCGACTGGCCACAGGGACCCAAAGAGAGACTGCAGTTAGAATCTGTGGTGGGGATCAGAGTAGGGCCGGAAACTAACTTCCACCCTTCACCCACTGTTCGCTGTTTCAGCCTCCAAAGCCCAGGGAGGTCAGAGGAAACCCTGGCCAGCCCAGCGTGGCAGCCTGGCCAGCAGCCCGTGTGTGCCGGGAGCGTCCCTGCCCCGCCTCTCGTGGAACCCCAGCCACCTCCCCAGAGCTCTCTCCCTCCCCTCCCTGCGGTCTGCAGACCGGGCGGCTCTCCCCTCCCCCACTTCCCATTGAATTCCCGGCGTCTGGTAGCTGGCGGCAACTAGGGCGATCTACCAACTCTTCCCCTGGGCATTTTCTTACCCCCTTCACCCCCCAGTGCTTTCTTTTTTTCTCTCAGCGCTCCTTTTGAAAGGAGGCACCCAGGCCCAGAACGTGTTCTGAAGTTTAACTACTTTCAAATTCTTTGTTCGGGTCACCCCGGGACTCCATTGTCCGCTACTGCGAGCGCGGGACGGCCGGCGGGTGCGCCTGTGCCGGGCAGGCCTGAATCCATTAGGCCGCGGCCCGGGCCCCTGCGGCCACCGGCGCCCCCAGCAGCCGGGCGCGCCCCTCCCTCCCTCCCTCCCTCTCCCCCGCCCTCCGGCCGCCCTGCGCGCAGCCGCCCTCCCGCGGCCGCAGAGGTGGAGGCGCGGCAGGAGGCCTCTGCGCTGGGGTCAGCGGGTCTCCCTCGGGCTGTCCAGGCCCTAAGGCACCAGGGTGAGGCTGAGAGAGGGGACCCAGCGCACCCCACAGCCTCTCCCTCCCCTCGCTCAGTTTCCAGGGAGGCAGAGGGCTGTCAGTGAGGCCTGCGGGAACGTGGGCTGCACCGTGGGCGCCTGGGGACAGACCCCGAGGCCCGCGCCCGGCAGCGCCCGGCGAGCTGCGGTCCCTGAGCCCTTTCTAGAGAGAGCCCTGAGCCCTCGGTCCTGGGTGTTGGCCTTGAACCCGCGGAAGGAGTAGGGCTCGGGAGCACAGCGCGCTCAGAGCCGGCGCCCAGGAGGCGCTGGTTGCCGTTCCTGTGTCTTTTCCCTGCGCTCGGAGGCCGCCCGACTCTAACCCCGGGGCCAAGGCCGCGGGACAGCGGGGCGCAGACTTGGCCGAGTCGGCTGCGGCCTGGCTGTGCGGCTCGAGCCGCCCCACTCCGCCGGGGCCCAGGCCCGACCCTCGCGCCGCGGAGAGCCGGCAGACTCCGCGGGGCTCTCGCAGATGGTCCCCGCGCTGCAACCCGGCGCCTCCTCCCTCGCGTCCTCCCCCCGGGTCCCGCGGCCTCCAGGCGCCGTCCTGCCCCCGGCGGCGCCGGTGGCGCGGGCTACACGCTGTCCCGCAGCGCACTCTGGCGGCCTTCTCGGGAGGTGCAGGTGCCCGCGGCTCAGGCCGGCGCGGTGGCGGGGAAGACTGCAGACGACGCCTTCAGCTCACGGGAGTCCGAGGACCGCCGGACACCTCTTTCCGCTCGTCAGACTCCACCGGTCAAGAAGCAGTCAGTGGCACTGGGGGGTCACCAGGGCCTGGGATTTCAGGACCTTGGCCTCCCACATCTGCAGCCCCTCCAGCCGAAGCGTCAGGCCCTTCCAGCTATACCCTGTCCTGCGGGAACAAAGCTCAACAGGATCAAGGTCGCCCAGCTAGAAGCTGATAGAGGCAGAACTCAGCCACAGGCCTGTTCTACTCCATTGTCATCTCCTTTCCCACCAGGACGAGCACAGTCGTCCTTCTAGAATGCAAAGTCCTCGTTAGACTTCTATTTAAAATGCACAACTGATGAGGAGTCTTTTCTTGATTGAAATCCTTCCGTGGGCTCCGTTCGAGGTCCCAAGTCCCTCCTTAGCACACCCTGCGACCTGTGACCTGACCCTACGTCAGATCTTCTACATTCCCATCATTTCCCCAAGGCCAAGATCTGGCCCAGCCCCACCTCTGTGGGTACCCACAGCTTGTCTGCCTTCAATGCCTCCTCTCCCACCCCGGGGCCATTACAATTCTGAATTTCCCTTACACTGTGAAAACCCCAGACGCAGACATACCCACCCAACTCCCCTCCTCCTGCCGACAGTAGCCTGGTCCCCAGACAGTCCAAGGCTGCCAGGGCCTCTTCTGAGCTCTAGGAGACCTAGGTTAGGACGGTCTGAAGGCCGCAGCAAGTCCAAGGGAATCTGGGCTCTTGGCACCGCTGTCATGCTCAGCTCAGGGAGCAGAAGACCAGAGGGCCCAGAGCAGGTGTGTAGGGGGTGGAGCAGAGAGAAGGCCAGGGGCTGCAGGGGGACAGTCCTGGCTGGAAGATCCAGTGTGGTTTCAAAGCTGCAGTTTCCAGCGAGGCTGTGGCAGGCACGCCACCATGTGGCAATTGTGACAAACAATTGGCAGTCCGCTTGGGGACCAGTTCCCAAGGACAGACTTGTACACTGGCATTGAGGGTGTCCAGGAGCACCGGGGGATGTGCTCCCATTTAATGCTTGCTGGGTGGGTGGATGCACTGTGCCACACTTGGTGTTAATCTGCTACCTAAGCCTCAGCCATAGGTGCTGTTTTTATCCTCATTCAGCCCAGGGGAAACCCAGGCACAGAGAGTATAAGTGATTCACCGTGATCACAGCTAGCTTAGTAGCTGACCCACAATAGAGACCCAGAGTCCAAATTTTAACCTAACAATACTTTTATGTTGTTCTTTTTCCAGTTTAAATAATCCAAATAGCCATAAAACCACCCACCAGCACTTATTAGACTGTACTGTCCTTTCTCAACTCTCCCCTTCCTCCCTTGTCTCATCCACCTCCATGTTCTCGGCTCCCAGCAGGGAAAATGTGGTCAATACGGAAGCCCAGAGAAGCTGTGGAAATCTCCACCCTATTTCTGCACACTTTCACTACTCCTTAGCAAGGGCTGGTTTCTCTCTTCCAGAGACTCCAGCAAAAGGCTTTGAATATTCCACATATAACCACCCTCCACAGTGTACCCTGGGGTAAGTTTTGGAGGAAACATAGGTCTAAGGTTCCCTGTGACCACCGGTTTATTGAAAGCAGTGATTTGGTAGCAAGGACACTAGACTTGCTAATAAAATGCCAGGCTTCATTATACAAACTGGAAAACTAAGAGCAATTTTTTAAAATCTGGATTCCCTAGAAGCCTGAATTCGGGATATGAATTAGAAGCACTAATTAGAGGCGGGGGTCACTTTCCAGCTGCCTCTGAGTAAAATGGCCCAGTGTGCAGTCTTCTGTCTCCTCAGTGCTAAGAGCTGGCAGTGATGGTGACTTTCTGATTCTTGGAACACACACAGTGCATTCTGTTTCTTTTTTTCAGGACTGAGGATTGAACTTGAGGCCTTCACATTGGGCTTTCAGTGTTTATTTCAGGACAGGCTCTCCCTAAGCCACTAAATTGCCCAGGTGGGGCTCAAAGTTGCCATCCTCCTGCCTCAGCCTCCCAATGTGCTAGTATTACAGGTGTGCACCATCATGCCCTACTGGCCATGTGTTCATGAAGGTAACAGTTCCATGGGCTGCCTCTTGATTTCCTGCCTCTCAGGCAGAAGTAGAAGGAGCACTGGTCTCTGGGAGACCAGTTTTGCGATATTCTTGGGGTCCTTCCTGCTGGTGCAGCCCGAACTTCTTCCCCAGCCCTACCAACACCACCCAATTCCCTGTGCTCATTTACATCTAATTCTATTCTGCTTAAAGCATCAGTGCAGACAGTTTATAATAGCCAAATCTAGGAAACAGCCTGGATGCCCATCAACCATAGAATAGAAAAGATTTTTTGGTACCAGGAATTGAACTCATGACCTCATGCTTGCCAGGCAGGCACTGTGCCACTGAGCTAGATCCCTGGCATGTTTTTTTTTTTAATGGAATGCACTGCTACGAAATAGGAGGATGGGTCTGAGACATTCCTAGATAAATGGACGCACCTAGAGACCACACTCTTCAGTGAAATAAATCAGACACACATGTTCAAATGTTTCATGGTTTCTCTGATGTGAGAAACCAAAAATGTAAATAAGGGCAAAAATGTATAAACAGATATTGGGAAATGGGAAGAAAATTTTCAGATGAGAAGGGGAACAAGGGAGGGGGAGGGGAAAAGAAAGAAGAGACAGGAAAAAAATAGAAGGAAAAATGTAAACAAAGCTTTTGTAAATAAAGAGGGGGAAGGAGTTGCAGGGAGGGGAGAGGGATGGGGAAAAAAGAAGAAGCAAGATCTCTTATGTACAGGTACAAGCTCCCTGTGATGAATGTTATCATTATGTATATCTAAGGTGTACCAATAAAAAGTAAAACATAAAACATCAGCATGGTTTCCGTTTCCTGTGCAGCTCTCTGACTGATATCACATTTGTTCCTTCTTCAGTTGATTTCCCAGACATTTCCTGGGTGTCTGTGAGGGGTGAGGCAGCGCAGCGGGTGCTTATGCCAGGGTAGTGATGTGGGAACAGCCTGTGTGGTCAAACCACTGTCATTGATCCCAACTCCCACTCCTTGCTGGATCTGTCTGTCCACCCAGCACCTGCAGCCTCTTTTGGGACTGTGTAGTTTGTAAGCTAGGAGAGACCAGAGGTGGGGTGTCCAGGTGTTGGTGTCCTGGCCCCGTGGCAGCCTGGAGCCTCAAGGGCCAGGGGTCACGCTCCAGGGATTTGCTGGAAACCCTCACTCCCTTCCCAGTTCTCCTAGGAGGCTTCCTTAAATCATCATAGCATGCAGCTCCTCCTCCTGGGGTATACCAGGAGGAGCTGACTCAAACTGGGCACCACAGTGAGGGACCAGGCCAGAGAGGACTTTGGTCATCAGGCTGTGTGTGTAGACGAGGTCCATGGGAGGGACCCAGGGGACCTTTGCTCATTGTTCTGCAACCCTTGAAGGGCTGGCCTGGGAACAGAGTAGGCCAGGCAGCCTAGGATCCCCCTGAAACTGAAACTGTCTCATGGTGGTTCATTTTAGGTGTCAGCTTGGCTGGGCTGTGGCGCACAGCTGTTTGGTCAAACATCTGGGTAGACGCTGCCGTGAAAGTGCTTTTAGATACAACTGACATCTAAATCAGTGGACTTTGAACACAGCAGATGATTCTCCATAATTCTGGTGGGTATCAGCCAACCAGGTGGAGGCCTTAAGAAAAAAGGCTGAGACCTCCCCAGCAGGGGGCAGTCGCCCTCCAGCTGGCTTCCAGACTGCAAGTCCACTCTTTCCCGCCTGCTCTATAGATTTGGGACCTGTGAGCCCCCACAGTTGTCAGTTGTTAAGGGGATCGCCAATCCCTTCGTGTGAGTCTCTCTCTTTGGAGCTGGGGATATAGCTCAGTGGCATAAGTGCCTTTCTGCCAAGTACAGGGTCCTGAGTTTGATTCCCAGTAGCAAAACAAAAACATAAGTCTCTTTTTGTCTTTCTTTCTTTGGTTTCGTTTGGGTTTTTGAGACAGGGTCTCACTATGTGGTTTAGGCTGGCCTTGATCTCATTATAGTTCAGCCTGACCTCAAACTTTCAGTCTCCTCCTGCCTTGACCTCCCAAGTGTGGAGGTTACAGACATGTGCCACACACATGCGACACAAACATTGACACATACACGGTTGTGTCCCATATAATATTTCAGTCAATGATAAGACTGCATTTATGACATGATCCAACAAGGTTGTAATGGAGCTTTAAAAAGTTCCATTGCCTAAGCTAGGGATGATAGCACATGCCTATAATCCCAGTGTTTGGGAGGCTGAGGCAGGAGGATCACAAATTCAAGTCCTGCCTGTGCACCTTGTCAAGAACCTGTCTGGAAAAAATAAAAAATAAGAAGGGTTGGGGATGTAGCTCAGTGCAAAAGTTCTGGGTTCAATCTCCAGCCTACATATACAGTAAAAATATTAGCTTCTTTTTTTCAGCACTGCGATGGAAGCCAGGATCTCCTGCATGCCAGGCATGCACTCTACCACTAAGCAACATCTCCATTCTATGAATTTTTTGTTTTGGGGACAAGGTCTTGATAAATTGCCCAGCCATCTTTGAATTGCAGTCCTCCTGCCTCAGCCTCCAGAGTAGCTGGCATTACAGGCATGCAGCACGGCACCTGGCTAGTTGTATGTTTAGATTCCCAAGTGTTCCCTAGGAAAGTCCAGTGCCTACAATGCTCATCAGTCATATCTGGTGTGCCATGGCCCCCATATGTGACCTGTACTTTGTGACACTTGCACAAAGAAATTGGCTGAATAAAGAGTGAGGTAATTGTTACCGAGTGCAGAGGACGACCCTTGCATTAAGTGATCAGTCCCTATCAGCCACTGGGTTTTCCTACACCCACAACCCACTCTCCTCTTTGGTGTAGCCTGAGAAAGTGGGATTAGACAAGGCAGAGATTGTCAGTAGCCTCATCTGTATGCTCTGGCAACAGCTCCAGCTGGGTAGTGAGCTCCCTGTGGCTGGAGGTATGTAAGCTGAGCCAAGAGTGTGGGTGAACCAGGCAGGGATGACCTCGGGCTACTATTCTTCTGGGGCTTCAGAAACCATGTTAAAGCCCATGTGCTGTGCACTGACTTCAGTGCCTTGGTACTGCTGCTGTCCCCATTTTACAGATAATAAACTGAGGCAGAGGAGGTCACAAAGTGCTAAGGAGTGCTGCAGCCAGGATTCAGACCCAGTTCTAACCACCCATGGTACCCACCCTTCCCAGTTCCCTTGAGTCCTGGGAAGAACTGTCCTTTATCTCTCAGAAGGAGGCGCCAGGAGCTCTGGTGCATTCTAGGGACGCGCTGGCATCCAGAGAGGACTCCGGGGGTCGACAAACTGTGCAGCTCACCCCTGAATCCATGTGAACTGTTCCCAGGGGCTCTGAGGAATAGTTGGGGGTAAGGGCTGGAGTTGCTGACCAGAGCCCAGAAGGCAGGTCCCCTGGCATCAAAATAATCCCAACTTTATCCACAGGGCAGTGCTACTGGACAAAGCAGGGCCCCCCAAATCTGTCCTGGTACAGGCCGGTACTCCCTGCAGTTTGGCGGGAGGCTGAGAAGGAGGACTACAAGTTCAAGTCCAGGCTGGATAACAACTACTCAGTGAGACCCTCTCTCAAATTAAAAAATAAAAAGGGCTGGAGGTGTAGCTCCGTGTGAAAGCCCTGAGCTTAATCCCCACAGCTGCCAAACAAACAAACAAAAGGGAGAAAGGCAGGGTCCTTTGTCCCAGACTTCACTTCCCCCAACCAGGATACTTAAGACCTGCTTCAGAACTTCACTACCGTACTAGGGGGCGCATTTTAAATAGCAAACACAACAACAAACAGCACACACACATGAAATACATATGTAGAAACAGGACCCGGAATAGGCTGCATGAAGGACATTTATTTCCAGTTTGAGGACTGAAGCAAGAAGGCCAGGAACTGCCTTGCCGCACCTCTCGATATTTTCAGCTCTAGGGTCAGGGCTGGGGCAGGGCCAGTGCTTGCCCAGAGTGGGAGAGACCCTGGGTCCCAGCTCCACGACTGCAAAACAAAAAGGAAAAAAAAATGCTATTCTGTGAATGTCCTCAAAGGAGTGCTGACTCTGGGGCGACAAACAGGAGGGTGAACAAAGTGACACCACGGAACTCATGACCAACACATGTTGACTGTATGAAGTATGTTTTCTAACATTTTTACAGTCCATCTTTTTTACGAAAGGTTTTTAATATTTTTGTTTATTTGTCTTTTTGTAAATAGCCAAAAACCATTGATTTAAAAAAAAAAAAAGAGTCGAAGTTCGGGCACCAATGAAGCTTTCACTTCCTGGTGTCTCTGATTGGCCCCTGGTCCCTTAGGTGGGGCTCAAGTGGCCGCTCTCTGGTCCTGGGAGGTGGCCCTCAGAATGGGCGGTGGTTGGGGTGGAGGAGGACTCGCTGTTTCGAAGGGCGCCCCAAAGTCAGAGGTGGGCAGGGAGCTGCGTGGTCCTTGGCCTCGGTCAGCTGAGAACAGGTGGAGGAGAGAAAGGGGGTTCTCAGAGGCCGCCAGAGCAGCAGCCGGTGTGGTCCCACGGAGCTAGCAGCCCCAGGGCCCTGGTAGATACTCTTTCCCTTCCAGGGATCCTGCAGGGACAGCAGAACTTACAGCATGGCCTCATGGAGGTCCCCAAAGCAAGGAGTTTGAATCCTGCCTCTGCCTGTCCACCTCTGTGCTCCAGAGCAAAAGATCCAGCTTCCTGGGTACCCATCCTCAGCCCTAGAGCGGGGAAACTGCAAAGTGTGGGAGACCTGGGACTGGGCGGTGACAGCCGAGGATCCCCTGTTAGGGCAGGTTTGGAGGTGTGGCCTCTTCAGCAGTCTGGGAGTGGAGAAGCTGGCAGAAGGGCTCTTCCTCATTCGACCTGACCTGCGGGACAGAGCCAGCCTGCCTGACACAGAGCAGGGCAGTCCAGCTGGAGGACCCTCCACCCCTGAGCCATGACAACCAAGTTCGGGCCCTTGTCTGTCCCAGGGCCAGCAGCAGGCACACTGACGCCAGAGCCAGCTCAGGAAGGCCCATCACTTAGGGTTCTTGGCCACAAGCCCCAGAAACCTCATTCAATCCACCTTTGGCAGGCAGAAGGGCTGTTGATGAGCATGCACAGCCAAGCCGCAGGAGGGAAGGGACAGCCGGACCCTGACCCCATCAGGCGCTGTCTGCCCTCCTCTCTTCTCTGTGTCAAGTGACCTCACTCCACATGCCAGGTTTGCTGCCCTCAGTTGACCTGTTCTTCTGCCAGTGACAACCCTAGCCCAGGCTTGGCTGGCCCAGCTGAGGTCACCTGCCGCCCACATAGGTCCCAGTGGCCTTGTTGGAGCCCACAGCTCTTTTCAGACCACACGTGGGAGAAGCAGTGTGTGAGTCTGGAGGAGGCAGCAATGACACAGATGTGGTTGCCACAAGAATCGCAGTGACTGCCCCTGCCCCACTATCAACAGCGTGGCAAGTATTCTGTGGCTATCTGGAGAGGGAATGACCGCTTTTCCCCTTGCTTCTTTCCGTCTCTCCTTCCTTCCATCTAGGTGAGCGTATTACCACTGAGCTACACCCCTGCTTCTAAGTAGTTTTTGGAATAAGTAGAAGGTTCAAAATTCAAAATTGGAGAGCCAGGTAGGGGGACACACACCTGTAATTCCAGCCACATGGCAGGATGAGGCTGGAGAACCACAAGTTGGACTCCAGCCTAAACAACTTGGTGAGACCCTGTCTCAGAATTAAAAATAAAAAGAGACAGGGATGTACCTCAGTTGTAGAACATTTGGTTCAATTCCCAGTACCACACAGAGAGAGGGAGAGGGAGCCGCGAGGGGGAGCTACAGCAGTGGAAGGGCTCCCCTCCAACAGCGGATCTCACCGGGGGACATCTCTGTGTCCTGGGTTTTGGAGCAAGGGGTGGGAGTTTCCGGGTGGATGTGAGGTCCAGAGATGACCAAGAGCCACTGTCACTGCTCCTTCAGGTTCCTCCCTTGTCCAAGTCTCTCTGCAGCCCATGAGCCCAGGACTGGCACAGAGCCAGAGCACCTTGACTGTCCTCAGAGACTGTCCTGTGCCAGGGAGGACTCTGAGTGAGGACGAACCCGGACAGCCAGATCAGGGATGGGGATCCCTGGACACATCCCCGGGTCCCCATCTGTCAGATCCTGGCCACTCTTCTTTGGCCTTTGCTGACTTGTGGGACATCTGAGGCTCTCTGCAAACCCACAGAGGCGTGACAGATTCCTGTCTTCTTTTCCTGTGAATTCCTGCGGCTACGGGCCTTGACCAGGGCCCACACTGGACGTCCTCTCAGCTTTAGCAGCAGTAGATCCACCCAGCTCTAGCAGCAGTGTTCCCAGGGTGCCTGGTCCAGGCTCCCCTGGAAGTCATGTCCTTAGCTTTCTGAGGTGCTGCTGGCCCCCAGGCTGATGGCTTCAGGTCCTCATCCCTGTCATCTGAGAGCAGGGGTAGCAGCTCGAAGTGTAGCTGGGCAGCAGCTCTCTGGGTCTCTGTCTCTGGGTGCCCTGGAAAACATAAGCAACCTGGCCAGAGATGTGGATGGGGCACTTGTCCTCTGATGGATGCTGTGCTGGCACAGGAAGGTCCCTGGTGATGATGAAATGGTTCCTGCCCTCAATGCCAGGAGCCCACATCTGCCCTGGATGGAAGATGACACATGTCATAGCAGAGATGCAGATATGATTGAAAGGCTGTGTCTGCTGTGTGTTATCTATTGGAAGTTGGCTCCATTCCCAGCCTTTTTTCTGTTGCCCCAGGAATTACAGGGTGGTGGAGGCTAAGAATTATATTTCCCAGAAGCCTTTGCAGCTGGGTTTGGATGCTACTCACATTCCCCCATGAAGAGCCCTCACGGGGCCTTGGCACAGGTCAGTAAGCTCCTGACAACAAGACATCGTGGAACTCCAGCACACATGTCATTGTCTGGTCACCTGCTTCATGCTAGTGAAAGGCAGTGCCCTTCTTTCCTCAGAATTTGGATCTTTGAAGTTAATCACCATCTAAGGGCCACCCCTCCACCTCTTCCAAACACCTTTCTTTCTTTCTTTTTTTTTTTAACCAGTACTGGGGATCGAACTCACGACCTCAAGCTTGCAAGGCAGGCACTTATGCCGCTGAGCTAAATCCCCAGCCCCAACACCTTTATTTCTTTTTTGCTTGAAGTAACAAAAATGTCTCCTAGTTTCTGCTCTGAACTCTTAATGATACAGTGGACATAGGGGTAGGAAAGAAATGTATCTCACTGGGGAGATTCATTGTTTGCATGATCATATGTCGGTATATCAATGTGAATGGATTAATAAATGCTTAGCAGGTTAGTGGACCACAACTGGGAGTGAGTCTGTGGGTGACTGACATACAGACCAGCAAACTGAGGGCGGAAGACTCACCCTGGGTGTGGGTGGCACTGACCAAAGGCATGTATCCTGGACAGAATAAACAGAGAAAGAAGGAAGTGTCCCTGTTTGCAAGATCTGTCTTTCACCATTGCCTTTGGACATTGGGCCCCGTTTTCTTTCAGCTTCCAATAAGACTCCACAGAGAGCTTCCAAACCTTCATCTCTGGACTTGTGGTTCATCACTGATCCCTCCCTCTTGTTCTGTGGCTTTCACCTTGGGCTGAGCAGCTACCGGGTCATCCAGCTTCCCAGTGGATTGTCCCACCTCTGGTCCCGTAGACTGCTGCTTCGGACTCTGTCTCTAACCCTGTGAGCTTATCTAATACAGCCCCTGATATAATACATACATTTTATATTGATCCTGTCCCTCTAGAGAACCCTGACTCATCCAGGTTTATTTGGCAAATATTGATTTGGCACCTGCTTTGTGCAGGCCAACAGCTAGGTACCAGGGGTACAAGAGACTCCAGCCTCAGCGAGCTCCAGTTTTGGTGGAGAGAGAGTTAAACAATTACAGCCATGTGGTCCATGCATAAGGGCAGTGGGGACACAGAGGAAGGTGCTGGGGTCGCTGAGGGTGCATCTCATGAAAATAGAGACCTGCCCAGATGTTTGCTCAGGAAGAGACAGCACAGGACAGTAGGTGCTTACAAGTGGTTGGAATAGCTGGGTTGTGCCCTGTGTTGTAGGGAGAACTGTCCAGGCTTTCAAGGCTGGGAGGGCCTGCTGGCCACTTCACTATGCACAGGCTGCAGCTCTGGTGACCCTGAGCTTGTCCCTTCAGATGAGGTGGGTTCTGATCCCTCTCCTGCTTCTTGAAAGAAGACGAGGTTGGGCTGCTTTGCCACCATCCAGCTAAGATCACCCCCACTGGCCAAGCCTCTGTTCATTGATCTTTGGTCCCTTTTAAACTCAGCTGACCCATGGCCACCTTGGCTCAGTCTGCGCAGGTCCAGCCTGCTGTGGCCAAAGAGCACAGCCAGTGTTCTGGAGCTGGGCCTGAAGGACAGTGAAGTAAGGACCTGGGGTTGCTGACCTCATCACATGCCAACCCAAGCTTCACCCCTGCTTTTATGCTGGGACAGCGGCACTAGCTTTTTTTTTTTTTTTTGTGCCAGGGATTGAACTCACGACCTTGCGTTTTCCAAGCAGGTACTTAGGCTGCTGAGCTAAACCCTCAGCCCCTAGGGACAGCGGCACTAATGTGGTCACATCTAACCACCAAAAGTGCCACCAAAAGCACAGAACAGCATTGTACAATGACTGAGCAGACCCATCATCTTCCTTGAAGGACAGCAGACAGAATCTTCTCTTAAAATTCTGACAATCAAATGAGAAAGCAAGACAACCATTCGTTTCCAGCCGCAGGATGGATAGATAGCTAGGTACCAGGATTGATTTGAGCAAAAGATATTCTCACATCCAGAAATACCTGTCATTTCCCCTTCCTGTTCCAGCGGTGCTGGCTTCAGGGCCTTTTGTTCCTTCAAGGGGGTGGGGCATGGCCCTTTTTACCGGAGAGCAAGAACATTCACAGGAACATTCATAGGAAGAACATTCACAGGAACATGCACAGAAGTATCTCTGGGAGATAGAAACACACATTTCTCTTCATCCCATTTGCACTCAGTACCGCTGATGTTTTAAGCTGGGGATCTATGACAAACACATTGCAAGAAACTTATTTACCATCCGAGGCACAAGGATCGCTGCGGGAGGCCAGGCAGCGGCTGCAGTCGAGACTGAAGGTCAAAGCTGTTCTTAGCCTGAGACTGGCCCGAGGGCTTTGATAGGTCAGCACTTGGAATGAGCAGTTTTGCAGCTGGCAAAACAGACCACAGGGCCCTGGCCAGGGTACAAAGCCCACAGATGTTTCCATCCTTTGCAAACTGTCTGGAAGGACAGAAGGCTGTGCCATCTGATGACATGGCTCTCAGAATGGGACCCTGCATTCCAGTGTCCACCTTTATAGAGACTTTTGTCTCTATAAAGTAGAGCCAAGTAATTGGTTGAAATGTCATTTGGAAAACTCAGCATACTCTGGGTGGGGCAGGGCAGGGCTGGGGCATTTTGAGACCAGCCTGAGCAATTTAGCAAGACCCTGTTTTGAAATAAAAAAGGGGCTGGGGATTGGACTAAAGTACTCCTGGGTGTGATCCCCACAAATAATAATAAAAAAAGTATGTGGAAATATCTAGAAGTGTACAGAGAATGGCAATCTGGTATTCCTCCCCCCTTTTCTTAACATATATCTAGGCCAAGATGCTCAGAGCTGATTTTTTGTTTGTTTGTTTGTTTGTAAGTGCTGCCTGGTCTTCAAAATTTTAAAAACTAAGTTGATTTAGGTATGGTAGCACATGCCTGTAATCTCGGCACTCTGGTGGCTGAGGCAAGAGAATCACAGGTTCTAGCCCATTCTGGGCAATTTAGCAATTTAGGGAGAGCCTGCTTCAAAACAGAAAATAAGGAAAGGAAGGAGAGAGAGGAGGGAGAAGGGTTGGGGACATAGCTCAGTGCAAAAGCCCTGTGTTCATTCCTTAGATCCGAAAAAAACAAAACAAAAAGCCCAAACCAAAATGTCTTATTGACTCAGAGCCTGGTCTTTGCCTTACATTGAAGTGTAAGTGAGTCCTGAAGTGAATACTTTTTATGTTCTATTCAAAAAGTTTCATTCTTCTAATGGGAGAACTTATTTTTAGGTATGGATTTTTTTTACCAGTGCTTGTTATTTTTTATTTTATATGTTAAATTAAAGTACATATTAGATGTAGCATTTTAATATATAAATTATATCTCTTTTTTTTTAATTTGAAAGAGAATAAAACAAAAGGCGGCAGTACAGAGCAGATCAGAACAGGACAACATAGGCAACACAGTACTTTACATTAAGTCAACTGGACATCAACAGTAGCTAACACCATATCTCTTACTCTGCTATAATTAAGCATAGTTTCAAATACAATAATATCAAACATAACACAATAGTATAAAGCCATGCATAGAGTG